>JAOWBL010000023.1:7119795-7134132 GCA_028564865.1 Zenarchopterus dispar
ACATATATATATATATATATATATATATATATATATATATATATATATATATATATATATAAAACAGACAATTTAACATGGACAATTTAATCTTAAATTAAGAATGCACCATCTCGTGCACATAACTCAACAGGTTTCAAGCAGAAACCTGTGTTGAATTTCAAAATTAAAGACCTACAGTAAGGTTGCAACCAGAAGTTTATGTACTGTTTAGAAAATATGTTTTTTTTTTTCATTTTGCATGTATTTTAGCTCCTATAGAAATTCATAGTTTCAGCTGGCACCATTACAATGCCTTATGTTGTTTTTCTGGTTTCCATTTTCATATTTTGCATTCATCTCTGTGAAGAAGTCACTTCCCTTCTGGGTGGTATGATGACTATCTGCTTTCATAGTGTTTATATACTACTGTGTGAACTGATGAATGAGGGACCTCCAGACATCTAAAAATTGTCCCCAAGGATGAATCAGATTTGTAAATCTCCCGAGAAATGTTCTTTTCCTAACTTCTTTGTTGATTTCTTTTGATTTTCCCCATGATGTCATGGAATTAGGCTCTTGTGGTTGAAGGTGTGCCTTAAAATGCATCCACAGGTGTGCCTCGAATTAAGTCAAATGACGTCAGTTAACCCATCAGAAGAATCTAACACCCAGAGATCATCATGTGAAACTCTTCAAATCATCTAAGGCCACGGAAGTATGCAAACGTCTGAACTTTCAAGAATGTCATCAACAAATGTTCTTTAAGAAATCCTAAATGATCTTAATGTTTCCTAAACTTCCCACCAAAAGATGAGAAAAACAAAAATTCAGTATCTTTTTCTAAACCACGTGTAAACTTTTGCTTGCAGCTGTACATCAGGGAAGTCCTCCATTTTCAGTGTCTGCCACTGCTTAAAATCTCTTGACAAATCTTGGTATTGTTAGTTTGCTGTGGAAATAAATGTTTCTGCACAGAGGTGGTTATCCTCCTGAAGCTGGCAGAGCTGCTTAGCCTTGGGTCCTTGTTATTTATTTTCTAATTGATAATATGTGCTGACATGCACACATTACATAACCACCTGTCTGTCCCTCACATGTCAGTGCATACTTTCAAGTCCTGAAACAAATTCAATTATTGAACTTCTTGCGCTATGTGAGAAAGCTTACACTGCTTATTGGTCAGATGTATTGAAATACTCCTAAAACCCCTCAACCCTCACCAAATAAACAGGGGGGATTATTTTTTTTTCAACTTCTATATAGTTTCTGATCAGGAGTGCCAGTTGATTAAAACTGATAAGCAGTACAAGGTCTGTACTACAGCAGTGCTAATATTACACCTAAGTATCATAAACAAATATGCATTATATGGCTATGTCATAAAAGTTGTACAGAGCAAATAAAAAGATCAAACATCTAATGTGACCTGAGCTAATCCAGAATTCTACACATAGCAAAGAGTATTATGCTAAAATATATTTCTACAAGTTGTGTCATAAATGGAGGTAATTTAGTCATGTATGAGGAGCTGCAAAGAAGCGATTGATAAAGATTGAGTTGAAGTTGAGTCTGATAGGGGGGGCCACTCGGTTCTCCATGTGTTTTATTGCCACCTGAGCGGTTCCCCCTGCAGATCCTCCCACCGCTCCACCGATAATACCGTAAAGAACCATTCCTCCAGGACCCTCGATAGATCCAAAAAGTGCACCCACCACAGCCCCAACAACCACACCTGTCCCCAGTCCTCTAGCCAGGGAAGTCCTGAGCCAGTCATTGTCAATTTCTGCTTTGGCTCGAATTTCTGCGCCAACGTTGGCAATGAAGGTATCTTTCTGGAAGCATAGTTCCTCCGCAATGTACTTCTTTTCCATCTTATTCCATGTTCTCTCTATTTCCTCAGCTCTCTTCTTCCTGAGTCTCTTTTCCTCCTTCTTCACGCTGTGCTCCGCCTTCTGGAAAGTTCTGCTGGAGAAGCAGACCCCTCCTAACGAGGCCACCATCAACTCAATCTTTCTCAGCAGCTCTCTGTCCTGGCTTCGATCTCTCCAGTTCTTGCTGAAAACGTGAAAGCGCCCGCCGTACGTCTCGATCAGTTCCCTCAGGTACCAGTCAGTCTTCCTCACCCTGTTTTCCAAGGCAGCTCCATCCACATTTCCTTCGTAGGCTAGGAGGACCATGCAGTGGTTCAAACATTTTCTTCCAAAGCGTTTCTTCAACAGCCTGGGAGTTTTCATGTCGTTTGGAGAGATTTTCTCCATGTCATAGGCAACAAGGAAGGCATGAGGACCTGGTATGCATAAACATTTAGACCTCCTTAGCTCCATCCTTCTCTTTGCATGAGATATATCCTTGTCATAGATGTTTGGGCTGTTGACTACAGACACTAATCTAGAAGCCAGCTCTCCCACTTTCTTCATACTGGTTGAAATGCTTGAGATATCCTTGGAAAACTCTTCCCTTCCAAGTATGGCATTGGTGAGTTGGAACTGAGAGGGTCCACTGCTTCCGACCACCATTAGTCTCAACTCTTTAGAAGATCCTGCAAGAACATTCAGTTTGATTTGAGTTGAGGAATGTTAAACACCACTTGAAGAGGGAAAACATGAAAAGGAGCTTAAACTTTACATTGGTATTGAAAATTGCTTTTCATTTCAATTTTTTCTTCAACTAAGCTCAAGTGCAATAAGTTATATTGGAGAGAATACAATATGGATAAATTAAAAATAAGTAAGAAAAAATTACAGAAATGTTGCAGTATTGCATTGGAGAGCTTACCTTTGGTCCTCTTATCCATTTGACTCCCTTGTTTAACTTGGACTAACTGGACTCAGTTGTCTTGCTTGTGTTCTGTAAAAGCATGTGCCCCTGTCCTTTTCCTCTCTGTCTCTGTCTCTCACTGCTGATGAGGTAATTTGGTGTCAGGTTTGTTATCAACTGGAAAAGGCCCTCGGGGTTAGAAAGCAGCAGTGTGCACATCCACATGTATTGACATCTCAAGTTCATTTTTCAAATAAAAGTGGATACATCTTTCTGTTTTATGAAAACGGGTTAAAGGATGGTAGCATTTATATTTCTTGCAAGTGAAGAATGATCAGTTTGATCACGTGCATATGACTGAGTTGTTCATCCAGTATCAAAACTATCAGTGGTGAACAGAGGTGGACAGAAGAAGAGAAGAATAACTAATGCTGTTTTTTCAGTAACCTGTGGACAAGTAAATTCTCCAATATACTTATTACAAAATTTGAAAATAAATATTTAAGTGATTTGTCAAATAAAAAAAAATTAAAAAAAAGAAATCTGACAAGGTTACGTCACTGCACCAGACTTTATTTGTGTCCAATTCCTATTTCAGGGAAATCAATAGCTCATTAAAATAGTTTGATCTGTCATGAGAGGAGCAAAAATCGCTTTTCCAAATGCAGACTGTCATCATGCAGTCTAACTGCAACAATAAAAATCAGTAACAACAAAGACCTGTAGATAATTGAATTCAGCTTATCTGAATAGTCTAAGTTTAGAATGCAGTTGTTCATTTGTGCTCTGAAATTATAGATATGAAATCTCTCTGATACAGGTATAATTAAAAATGTGATAAAATGTTAAATTAATTGTTTGATAGATGAAGGAAAGTAATATAGGCTGTTTATATGCAAGGTTAAAAAGACGATTTCTGCCTTTTTTGGAGAAATTTAATACACAAGGAGCTATAAAGATGTCAAATTGACAAAACTTTTTTTTTAAATCTTGCAAGCCTTCCATTATTTTTTATTCAGCTTCAGTTCTTATCAATTCAGTGTATAGTTTATTGATCCACAAAAAGAAATTATAATCTTGTAGTAAAATTTAATTCTTTTCTGTTTGCATTATAGAGTCATTTCAAAGTTGTATCCCATAGCTGAAAGGTTTTTTAAAGGGTTTGTTCCCACTACAATTTGTTTTTCATTGCCATATTCTACCAAAATAGAAAATTTACATTAATTCAATAACGTTAATCATTAGTATAAACCATTGACCATTATATGTTTTGTGGTAGACTTAAGCCCGAAATCACAGTGAAAGATTCAAATAATCAAAAGCAATAAACGTAATTACTCACTCAGTGAGTTTGTGTCCATTAGTTTTTTTTTGTTTGTTTGTTTGTTTGTTTTTTCTATCTCAGGAAATTCTTTTCTGGTGAAACAGCACCTCCATGTGGACAAATTAGGAATCACACAGGAACTCGCACAACGTATTTCCTGTTAGGTAAAGCGTCACAGCTTCCGGAAAAAAACTGCACCATTTTGCAGCTTTTTTTTTTTTTTTTTGCAGTGACAGTTGTCATAGAAACCGTTCCCGTCTCAGGTGCGTTTGTGGGGAGTAACACGTGGACCCGCAGACTATATCGTGACTAGTTTGGAACACCCTCGGGGTTCTCCTTGGGTCCTGGCGTTCAGACAGTCAAACATGCCAAGGAAAAGTCACACAACATGATGAAACACGCGTCTCGGGGGGTCAGTCGTGCCTTTTCTGCCGGCCTGCGCCGCCTCTCTGATGGAGAAGTGACAGCTGCTCCAGCTGCTTCTCCACATCTCACAAAGCAGGCGTCTCTTTATGTTCACGTGAGCTCATTTCACTAAAGTCAATCTGTCAGATTTGGCTCATTGATTATCTGTACTGAAGCTGCACGTGTGTTTTATTTCTGTATATTTCTAGTTTATGTCCTTCACAAATCTTCTCTCGCCTCCTTTTCTTCTATAGTGGCCTTATTGTCTCAAGAGGTGCTCCTACTGTAACTTCAACAAGTACATACCTAAAGAGAACAATGATGACATCATGACTGAGTGCCTTCAGAGGGAAACTGAGACGTTGCTGCTGCTCAGTCAAGTATCCTGGTATGGTGATTTGTCAAAATTTCAACAATCAATCAACCAGTTTAAAATTCAGTTTCCAGTAAATCCAAATCCTTTGATTTGCAGTGTCAGCTCAGTGTTTTTTGGTGGTGGGACTCCGAGCCTGGCTCCCCCCTCGACCATTGGAGCGGTCCTGGAAACTGTCTCCAAGCAGGTGACTCTGTTAGATGAGGCTGAAGTCACACTCGAGGTCAACCCTACTCCTGCGGGAATGTCAAAGCTGGAGGACTATCATCGTGCTGGAGTGAACCGTTTTTCCATCGGGGTGCAGGTAAGTCTAACTAAGAGATTCCTGATCCCAGAAAATAAAAGCGGGATCAGTGGTTGTATATAACATTTTCTGTCATTCAGTCCTTGCAGGATGATGACTTGAAAAGTCTGGGAAGAGACCACAGTTCTCTCCAAGCTTTGAAAACCATTGAAGAGGCCAGGAAGCTGTGTCCCGGTGGGGTGTCAGTGGATGTCATGTTCGGGCGGCCCAAACAGACAGTTGAATCCTGGGAACAAGAGTTGTCTGAGATGCTGAGGGTGTGTGACGACCATGTGTCTTTGTATCAGCTGACCCTCGAGAGAGGCACCCAGCTATTTAAACAAGTGGAAAGTGGACAAGTGACCATGCCCACTGAGGAAGCGACAGCAGAGATGTACCATTCTGCCAGGAAGATGCTCCACCAGCATGGCTTTCTGCAGTACGAGGTGTCTAATTTTGCAAGACACGTAAGTCTACAGGAGAAAGTTGCTTGTTTCTTACAATCCTTATTTCAAGTAAAGCTATGAGGTGATGTAAAATGGAAAGAAAATAAAAAGCCTTACTTCTAGCAAAGTAAATTCTGTAGAAACTAGTTGAGTCCAGGTGCTGCGCTAATCCACCTGTCGTGCACAGTGGGGCAGCTAAAACACATCAGATGAATCTATGAATTGAACAGTTTTACTCCTTACCTTTTATGGCAACATTTTTCATGCAAAGTATGTAAGAAAAAAAAAGCAAGTTTGTTAGCTTTTTTACTTAGAGAATGTTTAAATTAAAAAAAAAGGTTATAACAGAAGGAGACATTAGCAGTGCAGGTTTGCAGAGAATCTAAAAGCTGTTTCACAGTATATTTTACCTGATATATAATCCTTAAACCAGCATTAAAAATGAGTGTAGTTGTACAGCAGTTTTTCTGCTCTTTGTTTTTTTTTTTTTTTTTTAATAAACCCTTATTAGTCCTGTAGTGGGGAAATTGCATAGTCCTCTCCTTTAACCCACCACTAGTTACACTAGGAGCAGTGGGCTGCTACAGCATCCAGGGAGCAGTTAGGGGTCAAGGGCCTTGCTCAGGGGCCCACAGTGGCTCACCTCTGTTACCCAGGGGACTGAACCCAACCCAAGCGCACCTCTGTGACCACTAGGCTACCACTCCCACACCAAAGTAAAAAGGCCACTCCTTCAAGCTGGAGTTGAACCAGCGACCCAACGATGCTTACTGCCTTAGTACTACAGTCCTCCGCTCTACCAACGGAATAATCAAAAGATGACGTCATTGTTAGATGTGTTGTTCAATGACGTTTAGAAAATGAAAGGTGTAAAAATGGGGAGTAAAGTGTTGAGTATTTTTGATATTTTTTTCTCCTTTTTTTAAAGCTTCATCAACTCTCCACCAGCAAGGCAGTTGCCACTCACAGTAACGCTTGTCTTTTTGTTGCGTAGAATTCAGAGAGCCATCACAACTTGAGCTACTGGAAAGGAGAACAGTACATCGGTGTTGGCCCAGGTAATATTATCTATATTTAAAGCAGTAAATTGTGTTGGTCGTAGCTGTAGATGAGTAAGTTCTTTAGTCTCTAACAGGAGCACATGGACGGTTCATTCCTCTCGGGGAGGGAGTTGTTGTTCGCGAGGCCCGGACCCAGACTTTGGAGCCTGACGTGTGGATCCGTGAAGTCCAGCAGAGGGGTCATGGCACGCGGAGGCGGATTCAGCTGAGCCATCTTGACTTGTGAGCTTTTGCGCTGACAGGCAGTAATGTTGTGTTTGGAAGTCAGTATTTTTGAGAATGACATAAGAAGACAACTGTTTCTAGAAATTGTCTTCATGTGTGAAATGTAACAGGGAAGCATCGGCCAATCAATGAAAAGTGTCTGTGGCAGTGTTTAGAGATCTCTGTGCATGTGCTTGTTCCCTCGAACACTCTGTCCTTGTGAGATGCTATTATCAGACTTGTCCTTGTTACTATTCAGTCGATGTGAATCTCACCTCTGAATAGTGTTTGTTTGGCAGATTGGCGGAGGTGTTGGTGATGGGAATGAGAATGACTGAGGGCATTAATCACAAGGTGAAGCACGCAGTAATATTGCTTTTCTGTGTAATTTCTGTATCACTGAAGGCAGTGTTTAACAGTCAATGATTTCTTTAAGATGTGATTATATTGGTTTTGGTTGATTTCTGATATTTTGCAGCACTGGGACTTGTTTAGCCCTGAGATGGATCTCCATAAAGTCTTTGGTGCATGTGTCAGTGTCCAAGAACTTCTGCAAAGTGGACAACTTATTCTTGATAACAGGTGACTTATAAATATAATGTTATATATTTGCACTGTTCTGCCTACTTGTGAAAGAGCAATTGTTTTCATTAAAGTTCATAAATGATTACCTGATCAATTGTTTAGTTAATGGGAATAAAGTTTTGTTAAATTCCCCTCACCACTTTTCATTCCAAAATATTCAGCTACACAGTAAAATGGTTGACACAGAATGTTCAAACCCTTTTTGCTCTGCATTTGTGCGTGCATTTCATCTTGACACCCCCCACCCCCACCCCTCCTCCTTCATTTGTTAGGGGTATGAGGTGTTCCTGGGAAGGCCTGGCCTTACTGGACAGCATACTTCCAACTCTGCTGGTGGAGCTGGAAAGGCAAATTCCTCAAAAGCCACACATGAACCACTCACAGAGCGCCAACCCTCGGTGACAGTTTGTTAGGAGAGAAGGTGACTTTATAGGCACTTATTTCTTTGTGGTTGACAATAGATGCAAAAGAAAAAAAAACTTTTATAAAACACATTGTATTTACTTTTCAGAATTATTTGCTACAGAAATTGAATTGTATCTTCTCAATTAAGTGTACATTGTCACTGTTGCTTCTTTATCTGTGATGATAAACCACCACCCTGTCTGGAAACAAGCTCTTGTCTTATCCACTTACAGACACTAAATCAACACACCAAGGGTCTTTATATTTTAATCAGCCTTGTGCTGACTGCTATTTTATTTTGAAAAAAAAAAAAGATATTTGAGAAATTAGATTATATTGTTATTTTAAATGCTTCAAATAAAGTCAAGCACAGAAAGATTTCTCATCAAGTCGTTTTGCTGTCATTTTAACATAGCTATTACTCTCCATAATCTGAGTTGATAAGAGAGCCTGCTCCAGAAATGTCTGCTGAGAATGCATGTAATATTTGCTGCTTATTGGTTAATAGTTGTACCCACTAAGATTAGCTTTTCAAAGATTTTTTATTGTCAGGCTATATTATTGCAACACCTAACAATGAGTCAGTACACTCAATCAGAGAATTTCAGCATCCTCCAGCACTGTGTAGAGTCTATTCAAGAATTTAAAGAGACACCAATTGCCTTGGAAACAACAAGCTGGTCATTTTATTATTATTTCCTTGGAGGATTTTTTTCCTTTTTTTTTATTAGAATGAGTTATGAAATACAGCACTATTGTATTGAATAAACACTTTTATGTCCATAAATTGGAACACATTCATTTAGTCTTACCAACAAATCAATCAGGCTTTTTTTCCCTTTTGGTTTATTTTTTCTTTGAATTAAATCTTCCAAAGATATTAGCCATTCTAATAAACCTAACAAATCACCCTGACATGTCTTCTAGGAACTTTGCCATAATGTAAAGACAGTCCACAGCCGAGGTTAGAAGTTTCTTTGTTTTTTGTTTTTAGCTGAGGTTAGATGTTAATATTTCTGTGATGAAGCAGCCCTCATTGTCGCTCGCTTTTGAAACTGGGTGACACATTCAACAGCCTTTCAGCTCAACCTGTTAAAGCTCAAATAAGGTCTTGGCCGATGAAGAACAGTGAGTATAAACAGTGTCCTCTGGCCACAGAAAAAGCTGTTTAATGACCGCCGAGCTCTCTCCATGGTGCTGATTTCATCCAGACTCTTCGCCTTTCACCGCTCTCCTCCTCTTAAATAAATCATATGTAAGCCCATTGTTTCCAGAAAATGATGCACAGTGATGATTCAGGCGCGTGTGCTTCAGCAGGACTGAGTAAGAGGCATCATATCAAGGACATTATTAAGCAGAAGGAGTTCGCATCACGACTACGCACGATGCGTCCTCGCTCTTAAGTGTGAACGATGTTCCGCGTTTAAGCTCGGTGTTTATTTGACTCATCATCTCCTCTCTAGCAGCTGAGCTCCCTCCCACGCACCTCTGCACAGGTTTTACATCACCACTTGACAATAACTGATTGCTTACGTTCGTGTGTCGTCTGCCATCACCTCCTTGATCAGCCTCCCGAAGTGATAGGTGGAACATGTGATGAAGGGAGCCATGACAACGAGAGCCTTTTCAAATTTTATTAAAGCATAGTATAATACAGTTACACATACAAAAAGAGAAAAATACGAATGCACTGGTCCAGCCAGGTGCTACAGAGTATAACTCCTTACATTTATAACATTGCAGCATACTACCGCAATTAGTTTGTCGAGATGCGTCACAATTCATTGAATCTGACATTTCTCGGGTTTCTTGTGTTTGATGCTTGATCCAAGCACCATCTGCAGGTCTCGGGTGAAGCTCGGGCGACGCGCGAGAGGGTCCACGGCCGCGCAGGGCTCCACAACCCCCCGCGGGTGTCTCCCCCTCCTGCCGCGCTTGCCGACCCACAGCGACTCGTAGGTGAGGATGGGTATGATCTGATGGCGCGACGGGCTGGTCTCGAGCGGCAGTCCGCCCAAAGTTGCGAGAGCTTTGAAGACATCTTCCAGCCCGGTGCCGTTTTTAGCAGATGTTTCGAAGACTGGGACGTCCTCTTCGAGGATTTGCCCCACTTCTGACAGTCTGACCTGGACTTTCTGCCCGTCCAGGTCCGCTTTGTTCCCGCACACCACGACAGGCACCCTCACGGGGTGGTTTGATTTTAGTAACTTTGCTTTCGCAGCTTTGATCTCGTTGAGAAGCGCACGGACTTCAGTCAAAGATTCTCTGTCATCCAAACTGAAGACGATCAGAAAAATGTCCCCTGCAGAGAAACAAAGGATTATTCTGATTAGTGCATGTTGTTTTTTTAAAAAAAAAAACTCATGGATTAAATTATTACAATTCATTGCGTCCTTACCTGTCAGTATGGACAATCTCCGCTTTGCAGGGAAGTCTCGTTCACCTGCTGCGTCCAGGAGATCGATCTGGTATGCCTCCCCTCCTATGAAGAACAGTTTTGTGTAGAAGTCCTCGATTGTGGGCTCGTAGTGCTCTTCATATTCTTCACCCAAGAACCTCCGGAGTATGTTACTTTTACCTACTCTGGGCGCCCCAAGCACAACTATTCTGTGACAGTTCCTGGGCTTAGCCAGACCCATCTCCGGCAGATCCACTGACCTTTTCGAGAGTGGATCAGTGGAAACGTGCCGATTGCCGGAACTTGAGGATCTACGCGCGGCCACTCTCCCGTTCGGTCGTCTCCAGCACCCTTTAACCGTTTTGATGATGCCCAAACCAGTTTTTGAAATATTGGAGACTTTGGGGTGCTGGAATAAAGGAGTGAGAGCTGTGCTTTGGAGAGTTGCGTGCGTACTGGGTGACTGTCGATGCCCGGTGAAAGAATTGAACATTTCGAGGATGCCATCAACGGGAAGGTAAAACTTCTCAGTTGCGTTCATCTCGCTGTTCTCGTCACCGAGAGGCAAGAAAAAGGTGATCGTTCAGTTGCTTCTCCATGCGTCGCAGAGGCAGAGCTGAGTGTCCTCTCTTATAAACCCATCCCGACACCGTTTCTGCGTCATCATCTCTTTCTCAACACATTCCATTTTTAGAAGTATGAAGAGACCCCCCGCCCCAAGCATTATGTAAAAAAAAGAAAAAAAAAGAAGAAAAAAGTCGTAGAAATGTCTAGATGTATGACAAGACTGGTCACAACCGGCTGCTTGTCCGATATCTCAATCAGCTATCTGAACCAACTTATATTATGCTCTTGGGCAGTTTGTTCTGACGAAAACACCCCATAACAGGTTAAAACCTATAAATAAATGTACTCCTCTATTTGTGGCACCATACATACAGGTGTTTCCTGCCTCGTTATGGATAATTGGGTAGATTATGAACTAATGGATGGAGAGTCCACATAACAGCCTGAATTCCTGTAATCATGGGCACTTGAGGTTCAGTGCAGACAGTAATTAACTGTGCTGGTTTAATTTACTGCAGTGCTGTCATGGTGATCATAGACATTTCCATCTGTTTATTGTATTTTTATGTGTTGGTGGTCACAGGGCTTTCCTGTCATAATAGAGGCCACTTAAATCAGGTCCCTGCACAGTCTGACATAACATTCCTCTGGTGAGTTCACTGTTCTTGTAATGTGCAAAACCATTATGTTGTGATCACGACTTGCTCTCTGGCAGGAAATAGCTCACTCTCTGATCTATGATTCACAGAGACTGATGATGAGTTCTCTGCAGCCCCTCCAGCTTTAGAAATGTGATATTATTATGCTGGTATTGTTTCCACTGGGTAAATATGCGTACTCAGTGACCGGCAGCTTTAACACTGCCGGTCATTAAGTATGCAGAATTGCGTTTATGTTTGTGGATTAAACATTTATGCAACTCTTTTTCCAAAGAGGTGGAGGCACCCTGTAATGCTTTCTAAATTATGATGGGAGGCAACAGTGTTTGTAAATGACTTTTTTCTTTCTTTCTTTCTTTTTAATGCACCATTTTGAATTCAAAGCCACCAACACATTCCCAAAGACATGCCCACAATGCATGTTGCTCATGCTCTGTGCATTGATATACCAACTATCGGTTACCATAACATCTTAGATGTTAGATACAATCTTATTTAGTTTGACATAAATACAAAATAAATAGTTTTCAGTCTCTTCACTGATCAACTTTACTATATTATGAAACTATTCTAGAATTTGATGTCAGCAATTTCTTTATAAAAGTTCAAAGAGAGGGACATGCAGAGAAAATTGTGTAGATCCTCAAATAAAATATTTATGAACGATTCCTCAATGAACAGATTAATTGGTGGTGGGTGAGGATTGGGTGTAAAAGAAAAATCTACCAAAGAGTTAGTAAAAATACATCTGAGTGCAAAACTGCAGATGACTGTTCTTTCAACAACTACAGCAGCGATGTTAGGAAAAGAGTCTGGAGAAATCTCATTGTTTAAAAGCCAAAGCCAGAAATCCCACGCAGTGCTGGCTTTGAGCTCTCAAGCAGGACTGAGTGAAAAACTGTCATGTGACTGTAGTCATCTATTCTATCAGTCATATCTATGCATATACAGTACATGCTATGCAACTTAAGATTTTAAAGTAAGCTTTTCTGGAAATGGGATTTGCACATTTTGCACAGTGGGTTTGAGAAAAAAATAAAGAAAAAACAAAAACAGAAAAAATTAAGAAAACTGGCATTTGCACATTTCACTTCACAGAATGATGTGCTTTTATCTCTCATTTGTTCCTTATTATGTCCTTTGCTTATAGGCACACATATTTTGGCACAAATATGTTATGGGTTTTTTTTTTTTTTTTTTGGACTTGTCTAATTCTGAGAGGCTTCTTAGCCCTCTCTAAATACTTGGACTTCAATCCTCTTCAGAAAACTAGTTTACTGGAGTACTACATTATTTTGATAAGTTTTCCATCTGTGTTGGAGCTACATTGTAATCCATGATCAAACTGATCTTTTCATGATGTGCTCTGTAGTTGATCCAGTTTCCATAGCAGCCCTACGTCTGCTTGCTAAGAATAGTCAACATGCTGACTTTGACCTAGCTCTGGTGCTATTTATTTCTCACTATCACAATGATATTTTGTTCTGTTGAAAAACTGATGCTCAGCCATGTCTTTAACATGTGGATGATGGCTGCATGTTCAGTTGAACAAGAATCTGATCATTAAACCTACTCAAGAGTCATCCACTCATTCCTTGGGATGTACAAATCCAGAAAAAGATGCTACTTTTCACAATCAGTAACACTTTAGTGAGTAACACTTTATGTATATGGCACATTTCAAGATAAAAATCGCAAAGTGCTTCACAATGAAAAAACAGGACAAAACATAAAATATAAAAACAGATAAAACTAAGAAAAGCAAGTTTAAAAAGATGTGTTTTTAGCTGCTTTTTAAAAGAGATCACAGATACAGCCACAATGTGTCAGTTTTCCTTGCATTTGATTATGAAGAAATAGTGCAGAATGAAACATTATCCCTTATGTTATGTCTTAACTTCTTGTGTTCAAACAACGAAATACTGGCTCAAAGGTGAGGTCTATTTTTTTCAGTCCTCACCTTTGGGCCATGGTGTCCTGTAGATTTTTATTTAACATGAGGTATCATCAGTGGTCTGGGAGCTGGTTACGTGTTGCAGTCTGACGTTGAAGAACGAGTTTGAGTTATGGCCACATGAGGGCAGTAAAGAGCACAGATACACTTAGCTCTTCAGGAGTTTTTGACTTTTCCTTGAAACACTACCTGAATGGATTTGAAATAAAGCAACAAAGATGCGATCAGAGGATATGTTTCCCAAAGACATGGCATTCACGTTGTAAGAATTATATCCATTTTAAGCAAAATACCTCTATATTCACAAGTGCTTAAGAGTATCTGGACAACTGACTGAAAATGTGTAAATTGTGAAATCTATTTTCTCTTGAGTTTAAGACCCTGAAGCGGTGCAAGTAAAGGAGGCTACCATTAGGCTGAAAAAACAAACAAACAAACAAAATACAGAAACAACATAAATCTAAAAAAGAAGCAGGAAAAATCTTAGGTATGGCCAAATCAAAAGTTTGGTTCATTCTTAGAAAGAACAAAAGCACCAGAGAGATCAACAACATCGGAAAGTCTGGAAGACCATAGAGGGGCACTAAAGTTCATGATTGTGGAATCGTTCCCCTGGTAAAAAAAACAAAAACAAAACAAAACAAAAACTTCACAATGTCAACAGAAGTCAGCAATACTCTTGAGAAGGCAGACATACATTGTCAAATACTTTGATCAAGTGACAAAAAGACTCATATTCTGGAATCAGATGATTCAGGCAGATTATCATGATAACAGGAAGATGAAAATATGGAGAAGGGAAAGAGCCCCTCATGATCCAAATTATAGCAGACCATGGTGGTGGTGGTGGTGGTGGGGTCGTGGCATTATCCAGTGGAACGGGTTCAATGGTGTTAATTGATGATGTGACAGTTCACAGAAGTATGACAGTTAA
>JAOWBL010000023.1:7142040-7163108 GCA_028564865.1 Zenarchopterus dispar
ATGAAAAAGAAGTTCTGAATTCTTCTTTATGATTAAATATAAAAACATTCAACAGCACTAACAATAATCTTAAACATGTCTAAACTATTTTATCACAGAGATTGTACAAAATGTATGCAAAACATATTTCTGCAATTGTGTTTATTCTTTGCTTCTCTCTTGAGTCTCTCGTTTGATTGTGTTGTGCATTTTGCAGTCGTGCCACTTATTATCAAGTCCCTGACCTACGAGGAAAAGAGGGGAGCTTGCAGCGTTGGCTCCAATGTTCGTGACGCTGCCTGCTACGTGTGCTGGTCTTTCGCCAGGGCATACGAACCCAAAGAGCTCAAGCCGTTTGTCACAGAGATTGCGAGGTAACTTCCTTTTTTAATGTTTTTGCTTATTCGCTAGTGATGTGCAACATTCCTTATAATCTTTTTGTTTTCTGTCTACGGAGGTTTTTCTTGGGGGAAGAAAATGCACTTTTACTTTGAAATGATGGTCATATGTTATGGGAAGGGTTTGTAAAGAGCCAGAAGAACAAATCAGGAGACATTAGGGCAGCTATGTCATCTTCTGTAAAGGGTTTTGTTTTGTCCATCCACACTAGACATCAATCCTGGCATTTGCAGACCGAATCTGCAGCGGATTAAAAAAAAGAGGGTTGAATTCAGTGAATTAGTCAAGTGAAACCTTACAAAACTTTCACTTTTTAAAATGAATCTAAGCTAGTGTGCACATAGCCTACAGCGATGCAAGATGTCAAATGTACTTCTGTAGGACTGAAACAGTAAAGTCTTTCTATTATATAACTGAGTTAAATAATCCAGGCTGTAAATCTGCCTGATTGAGCTAGTTTCTGACTGTCCGTTAAACAGGTTGAGAGCTACTTTCTTTTTCTCAGCTGTATAAATAAAAAGTGAATATGCTATACACAACTGAAGGAATTGGTAAAATGTTTTGATTGCAGGTCATGGTGACTTGTGCTGTCTTTGAGATTTGCATAAAACCTGCACAGTTTGCCTTTAAGCTGTAATTTACTGCCTCAAACCTGTTTTTCTTTACATGCCCGTACGCAAACGGTACCAGTTCATGCCCCTTTTTAAAAAGAAAAATTCTTCTCTAAATGCATGTGTGTCTAAATGCATTTAATAAAAATGTTTTCTTCCCTAAGTCCATATATTTAGGGAATGCTTCTCTAAGTTTAGGTTTTCTTCTCTAAACTGAGCATTTGTATTTTGTTCTGTTATAATTATAAGAGATTACAATAAATCGATGAAGGAATATTTTTTTTGATAAATTGAAAGACTAGTTATGTTTTGATAAATTGAAAGACTAGTTATGTTGCATAACAATTAAACTGTTAAGCTGGTATGAGTGTATATCCAGGTGATGTTAAACTGGTGGCCTTCAGTTCAGACTTATGTAGTTTTTAATTCATTTTAGCAATATGCAAACTATGTTAATGGCGTGCATAAAACTGACCAAATATCTTGGTCAGAGAGCGAGATCAAGACTTTGACTAATTAACAATTTTACTTGGACCTATTTTTATAATGTAATGAGTCTGTCGGCCCGCGACAACAGTTCTTCCTTTTGGTCTGTAGTGTGAGATTCAAAATCAATCCACAACCAAGTTTTAAAACTAAATAGTAACATTTAATCGCTCATCATATCTGCAACCCAGGTAGAGAAGTGCAACATCATGCTTTGGCGTAAACAGCCTTTTTATCGACAGTAACGGTTTGTGTCATCTCTCTTTTTCTTCCTAGCTTGCAAGTACAAACCTGTGGTCTCTGACTGTGCAGACCAGCTTTGCAGTGTCAGTCATAACCCCCCCACCCCCTGCAAATTAACAACACCCTTCCCTTCCCTAGCTCACAGGATTGCCAGGTTTCGCTCACTGCTGTAGGTTTCGGTCGCCGTTTGGCAACAGCGCCAGGACAAGCTGGTTCCTGCTCTATTCATCACTGCTTGAATACATTTACAAAAAAATCTCTTTCGTGAATTTGCGACTCGGGGCCACACACAAACTGCTAAGTTACCTCAGTTGGAAAAAAAAAAAGTACTTCTTAACTGTAGCAGGATGCATTCAGGATATCCATTGCAGCATTACCTCGAGTGCAATCAATACTGTTCAGTTTCCAGGCCCTCTGGGCAAGGGCAGTTGGGAAATCTCCATGCCTGGATCTCGCTGTTTGGAAGCAGGGGCACATTGGAGGAAAGCAAACCAGGCCAACGGCGGTTTTATCTCAGGCTGTGACCATGAAGTATTAGAAGGCTGCTCCCCCTTAAACAACTAACATTCTCACACCCACTTCTCATGAAACGTGCTGAGGCAGTGTAGTGTGGAGGGATGTCCTGGTCAAACACTGAGCCCATACAGCTTGTTATATTGTTGTGTGAACCTGTACATACTTAGAAGCAACTCCTCTTCTTTTGTGTGCAGGGGACAAGTCTTTACACATGTTCTTTATCTCATAAGTCATATTTGTTTCTTTGTGCAGTGCCTTGCTGATTACAGCCGTGTTTGATCGAAATATCAACTGCCGCAGAGCTGCCTCTGTAAGTTCGCCCATTCACCATCCTCTGCTTGCTTGACTAAACGTCTATGGTAATGTAACAGAAGCTTATTTTTTGTCATATTTTGTCCCAGGCTGCCTTCCAAGAGAATGTCGGCAGGCAGGTTTGTGACCAACGCTCTTCCTACCCAAATACCTCGACAAACAAAGTTGCACTGATTTGACACTTATTTGTTGCCCATTTTTAATACCTGTTCATGCTCAAACTTGCCTCTTTAGTTGAAACTTTATTGAAATTAGATTTCAGTGTTACTACAAGGCACAAAGAGACTCTTGATTTACGAATAGATCTTGAACTGTAACTCAAATTTGGAACCAAATCACCTCATTTCCATCTTAAAATGCTCTTTAAAGGTATTTGTGCTTGTATCTGTACAGGCCACATTCCCTCATGGTATTGACATCTTAACAGCTGCAGATTATTATGCTGTTGGAAATCTCAACAACTGCTATCTAAGCATCAGGTAGGAAACAGCATTTTTATTTAAACTATTCTCACACGTTTTGCTTATTCATCTCAAAATGCTCAAGCGAAGCTGTACCTCAGAAAATGCTGAAAACATTACCCCTATTTGACTTTTCAGTCATTTTTGTCACTGAAATGGCACTTTTCTTTGGACATGCACTTCTGAATTTTGTCAGTTAAGTCTAACAAGAAAGGGAGAAAAAAAGTTATTTGTCATCGACATGAACGGAGCAAAACTATTTGCAGTGACAGTAGAAGAAGAGTTTAGCCTGAAGGTATGACTGAACGCATCGCTGTGCATACCAGAAAAAAAAAAAGGAGTATCTTGAATAGATTTTCTAATTTTCGTTGAAGTTGCAGGAGTGCATCAAAAATGTGGTTTTGTGTAGCTTAAAATGGTTCTTGTTGTTTTCTTTTAAGTGTCTACATAGCTGGTTTTCCAGAGTACACAAAATTCATGATAGATCATTTGATCACCATGAAGATCAATCACTGGGATGGGTGAGTTTTTTTTAAAATTGTATAATACTGCACCAGTGGTTCCAGTAAAGAAATAGATTTGTAGTTCCTGAGTTTGTTTTTATATCTCGAGGAAACTGTACTTTTTGTGTGTTTTGCAGCGTGATCCGAGAGCTGGCCACTAAAACGCTCCACAACCTGACGCCTCAGGCCCCTGATTACATGGCAACAACAGGTAAACAATGCTACCTTACCTGTTCCGTGGTTGGTGTCACAGCACATGAGACATGCCTTTTGAGAAATGAGTTTTGAGAGTAATTAGGGAACTTTTTCTTTGTTTTTTTTTTTTTGTTTTTTTTCTTCCTTGTTGGTTTTTAGTTTTGCCGCAGCTACTGAGCATGGCTGTCGACATTGACCTCCACGGTCGCCATGGTGCCATCCTGGCATGCGGAGAGGTCACTCATGCGCTGTATAAACTGGGTCTTCAGGACAACAGGTTTTATTTTTTGTAAACTTGTAATTATTGTTTAGATTTTATAAAGTTTAAAAACTGTCAGTGTGGTCACAAAATAATATTCTGGTAATAAAACGAATGTAAAACAAATCTTTTTGATTCTGTTCAGTGAGATTGTGACTTGAATGAGGATGATTTGTCCCGCAGAACGGTGTTGGACATCATTTCTCCAGAATGCGTGGACGCATTAAAGAACATTCACCATACAGTAAGTGTGGCAAAAGTGGTTAAGTAAGCCCTGCTGCCTGGATAAGCTATTGTCTTACTGACTTGTATTTGCTGATACACTTTCAGCTACAGGAAAGAAAACAATACAGGTAGGCAGAAATAACATGCTCAGCTTTGTGTAAGTGTAGTAAGATAACAAGATGCTCATTCTGAAACATTGACTTTCTTCATAGGGGTTTCGGCGGAGCACTAATGAGACCTGCAAGTAAGTTGAAAGGCTTTTATCTTAATGGATTTGACTGACTTTCTGTTTTCTGAGAGTGATGTAGTTTAAGTTGATTGTTTTTCCCTGCAGTTTGCAGTCTAATACAAAAGCTGTCCCTCTCCAAAATGCCTTTCAAGAGCGACCCCGTTATCAGTAAGCTCTTTCTTTTAACCTGATGGTGTCATGATGACATTTTCATCCCACATCAGAGGTGAAAATATTCAGTGTGTTTCAGGTGGCTGGCAGTGGGTTATTGACGACACCATACAGACTCTTCATCTTTTTTCTAGTGGAGCAAAGGATGACATAATTGTAAGCTTCATTATTTATTTTTTTTATTTTAATAAATGTGGAGTAATGATAGAGGTCAGACACGGTGTTTTTCTTTTTTGGTCCTCATTCAGAGAATTTAAAAAAAACTTCATGTACTTAGCAGTAGTTGAACAAAGTGACTATTCTTAAGAAATGAAATGGGCCCACAGGTTGCAGTTGTGTCAGCGTTAACGTCTTTATGTGAGGAGTACTACCAAGACGAGACAGGCCAGGCTGACTCTCAAATTCAAGGTAGGCTTCCTAGTTGTTAAAGATGCTCTGTAGGGTACACACACAAAATCTCAAGGTGACTGCATAATGGGTTTTATCACAGTTGTATCTGCATTATGTGCTCATTGTCAGATGTCCTGGTATCTCAGTACATTGAAGGGCTGAAGAGTCCACAAGTGCTCGCTCGTAGCAGCTCTGCCCTGGCCCTCGGTTGTCTGCCGGGATTTATGATCCATGGCAAATTGAAGCAGGTGTGTTGGACGTATATGCACATCTTAAAGCTATCTTGTAGCTCACTGCTTGACTATGTAAAGATTTTGATTCTGCTGCTTGATCTGTTTTAGATCTTGGAAGGCCTTGAGGAGATGTGCATTGTCAGCCAGAAGGAGGGAAGTTTCACCGAGGCAAGGAGAGACACAGTCAGATCAATTGCTCAGTGAGTCTTCTCGTCTTCCAGCTCCATTTCTTTCCCTTTTAACTTGTATGCGATTGATATATCATTGTGTTGGTTTATATTTCACCCATTTGTCTCTCTTTTGGTCCTTGTCATTTGCAAGTTAAAACGCGCAGCAGAGTAGACAGTAATCCTAAAATAAACATTTGACTGAGTGTACCTGCAGGACCTGAATGGCACGTCTGCCCATTTATCTAACTTTGCATCTTTTCTTAAAACTTCTACCGTGTTAGTCATGTTTCTTTGGTGTTATGAATTTTGGTTTTACTCCATGATCTGATGAAAATCTGATGATTTTCTTTCGTCAGAGTGTGTGTGAAGGCAGGTGTTTGCGCCCACGGCTCCCCTGACTCGGTTCTGTGCTCAGAGAACATAGCCGAGGTGTACAGAGTTCTGCTCAGCTGTCTCAATGACTACACAACAAATAACAGTGGGGACGTAGGGGCCTGGTGAGTACTGTACTCATTAACACACATTTGTAAATGCATAGGAAAGAAAAACGCACCCATACACGCCTTTTTAAATTTGCCTCTGGCTGTAGGAATGCTCCCTTGCCTGGGGACTCTGGTGTTTTTTTTGTTCTGACCCTCCACGCAGGAGTGGAGCACGAATCCTCGCCTCACTAGTAGCTTCAGGCCATGCTTACAGACTCACCAGGAATGTCACCAAGCTTGTCACTTGTCCCACTAAAGGATCGACAGCTTCTTTCACACTATCTAGTGATCTTTGCTTCTCTTGGTTTTTGTTGTGCTTCTATCAATAAGCCACTCTACTCAGGAGTGCGGTGCTGTTCCTTGTTTTTATTATTATTACATTATCGGTGTACATTACAACATAGGTATCCATTTGCCTGAAATGTTTGCCTATAAGCCAGAAAGTAGAGACTTCCACCACTGTGTGAGCATCTGTTTTAGGGTGTGACTTTTATATGGAATCTACTTTCCGCATTCACACAATCAAATTGTTCCCTGCAGCCTGCTGATTTGACACTGGATTTATACATATCATTCATAGTGTATTTTTTAAATATTTATATTGTTTATCATTGTACTTCTTTTGACTTAAATGTATTATTCAGAGCATGAAGACCCTGGTTGATGAAAATGAAGTTGATAAAGATCTTACGTCTTATTGTAAGAATTAAGTCTTCTCTCTTTTGGCCTCTTTGTCAGGGTAAGAGAGGCAGCAATGACGAGTCTGATGGAACTGACCATATTTGTATCCAGCGATGCTCCAGAGATACTTTCTCCAGATCTGTGAGTAGGAATTTGAATGTTTACAGCTATTATTTGCTTATTTATCTTGCCGTACAGGTAGCTTTAATATGACTTCTGATGTGACAATACTTAGTTTTTACACATTAATAATTTTTTCCTTATTTGTCCACTGAACCCTAGCGCATTTAGCATCAAATCCAATTTAAAATCAGTAGCTGTTTGATCATATGTAGTACATTTATAAAACTTGGTTGACATGACAGCCTGCAGAGATTTCTGGCTATGCTGAATAAGACCATAGCATGTTTTTTTTGTTTGTTTTTTTTCCACCTAACTCATCATATGCAGGGTGAAGCCTATGATGTGCTGTCTAGCACAGCAGGCGGCAGAGAAGATCGACCGGTACCGAGCGCATGCTGGCAACGTCTTCCTGAAACTTCTGCACAGCACTGATCCTGCAGTACCCCACATCCCCCACCGGGAGGAGCTGCTGACAATCCTACCTGCGTGAGTTACTTCACTTCTTAAAATGTGGAACGATTTAACTTGATTTTTTTCTTTGTTTTTAACCAGGATTTAAAGGTGCACAATATGTTTATTTTGGCAAAGACATATAAATGTTAAACATTTATATGTATATGTGAAATAACTTTTTGTTGACCTTTGACTCCATTTGCTGTGTCTTTCAGTGAGACTGTAACTACTCTAAACTGGAACGCTCCATCCCAGGCTTTCAAATACATTGCACAACTGCTTGGATTGCCTGAGTATCAGTACCACACCCTCCTGGGGCTCTCGGTGTCTGTGGGTGGAATCACAGAGTCGACAGTAGGTTGAAGGGGGAGAATATTGTCAAATCACAATTATATTACGTACAGATGTGTAATGAATTCAAGGGAAAAAGAGCTACAAAAACAGTCTCTGTGAATGCTATGCTCTTCAGTGTTTGCTGTGACTTTTGCAATCACTAAACCTCAACATATTCATAACTATTGACATACTAAAGCCTTTTCTTTTTAATAGGGTAAGCTATTGCTTTTATGTCATAAAACAATTCAGCTTATGGTTGCTCTTTCCTCACTGAGGCCATAATATTCTTAATTTTGATTTGATAATATAGTAATAAAACATTTTTTATCAGTCATTTTGATGGTATTTTATGTTTCACTGCTGTTGTTAATACAACAGCAGTTGAAAAATGCATGTAAGTAGGGTGTTTGATAGCCTGTCTTTGTTCTCGGTTAAACTGGGATGTTTGTACATGCTGCTTTGGTCGGTTTCATTACATAAATTTTGTTTTTCTTGTTCAGCATGACACTATAAGCGTATGCGTTCCCTGAAGCCATTAATGACTTGGCAATCTCAGCTTTTAAAAAGTTCAGAGCATGGTGCGGACCAGCAGGGGGAGTGATGCGCTACATTTAGTCTTCACCCTGATCTCCGAGTCTCTGTGCAGCACCTGTCTCTCAGTCAAGACTTAATTGCACAAATCAGGCACTGTTGGTCTCCTCCACCATTTTAAAGCTTTTCATCCTTTCGCGGTCAACTGAGCTTGAAGTATTGATCCTCACTCCATGGGTTCCTCATGGTGCTGGCAAGAATTTGTCAAGTTCAATCTGCCGTGGAGATCCACAGAGTCCTTACACAACACACCTCCAGGGACTCGGCTTGAGCTCATGACTGAGTTTGATCAAGTTCTCCTTCCTCCCCTAGTATGACCTTACGTGTTAGAAACACTTATTCAGAAGAAGTTCTGCCCCACAAAGGATTTGAGCTTATTTTTAACTTTTAGCATTTCTGGATGCAATAAAGAAAATATGTTTTAAAGCCTGTAATAGCAGCACTGAGGCCAATAAAGTTAAACTAATCTGCCAATGGTGGCCTTAAACATGTTCCCTCAGGGATGATCTAGCTCTCCTCTTGTATTTATCTTCTGCTCTTCTAGCCTTTCCCTGCTACAGATACATCCTCAGAGACGAGGTGTACTGATATGTTTGTACAGGGTTGCATTTAGGAAAGCGGGCCAAGACTGCAGCGATTCGTTGGCCAAGGTTAAGATTCTCACACCGCAGGCCCACATTCACACAGGCTGGAGAGAAATAGGGCATCTACTAGCTTTACAGGAGTTGTCTCAACAGAGATGGCTCAAATAACCTTCAGAACCCAAACTACAGGGACTGTTAGATTCCCATGAAGGAGAAAATAATGTAATTTGCCTTCTTTAAAAACAGCATTTTCATTGTTTCAGTTTTCAAGTGTGTAACTTTCACTAGACTGCATTTGTTAAATGATATTCAACCTCTGAGACATAAAAAATGTCATTGTGTAATGTCATGTTCGGAACATTGTGTTACTGTGCTGTTTTGCCATTTTTTTCTGAGGCTACTCAGTTTCACCTTTACTTTTTTTTTGTGGGGGGTGGGGTTCTTACAGTCAGCTCAGTACCAACCCCACACTGAGTGTTTTTTTTTTTTTTTTTAAATTCCTGCTTCTTTGAAATTAAGGCTGCCATTCCGCGTTAAGTCCTTGTCCTTTCTGCTTCCATTCAGGTGCATTTTTCCTCCCACTCACTGTTTGATTTTCTGAGAAAGATTCAAAATGACAGCGTTGCTCTGACAAAGTTTGCAGATACCTTGCTGAGCATCTTCAGAGACAATCTTCACAACGTCAGGTACATGATCGTGTTACTTCAGGGTTCCTTTCCATTTAATACGATTAAATACAAATATATTTATAAATTTACAAGCCTTCCTGTTATTTTTGTTTTTCTTTAGGGTGTGTATTCCTTTCCTTAAGATGCTCAATCAGATGCTTGATAATGGCTGCTTTGAAATTTTCACCACGCAAGAGAAGTGAGTCTTTAGATATCTCTGTTGTAAAAGATATGCATATCTCAGGGAAATTAAGTTTTTTGGGGGTTTTTTTTCTCTTTCTTTTTGTTTCTGAAGTCATCCGTTCTGTGTGGACCTTTTGGATCTTTGCAAAGAGTTCAAGAAGTCCAGAGATGTTTCCAAGCTGCGTGCCTGCATAGCTGTGTAAGTTTCCTCCTCGTTTATAAATCTGTACATCATATGCAGCCCTGAAGTGGAAGTGAGCATCTGTGTTGACTCCGCTGGGTTTGTGTTTTCAAGTTTCTGCGGGCTGATCCAGTTCCAGGGTCAGGTCAGGAAGAAAGTTTTGTCCCTGCTGCTGCTGTTACTCTGCCATCCCTTCCCTGTGGTAAGCTTGCGAAACAGGAGTGTGCACCGATTATTAACAGATGTTTCTAAACCATTTACGACCACTCTCCAAAAGTCAGTTTTTAAACGACACAGAACTTTATCTTTAACTCACAAAAATGAAGCTGTTTTTTCCATCAAAATGATCTTGATAACTACTGGATGGAAATTTTGTATAGACCTTAATACCTCATGATTTATTTTACTCTTTATCAGGTTAGCATTTACAGTTTGAAGTATTTTGATAAATGAATGTAACATTTTATTTGGACATTCATGCTCCCCTTCTTGATGAATTGTAAAAATTGTTACTTTTTGTTTTATATTATTATAAAACGCTAAAATGGGGTGATTTCTCATCATGCTGACAATAGCAGTTTTTTTTCAGAAGCTCAAGCTCACCAGAAGACAGTTTCAGTGTCTTTTGTCATTTTGGTTTGTAGAAAAAGAGTTTGACAGAAAAATCAGCTTTGCCTCTCTTAAAACTGCAGATAAGAAAGAGCACGGCCAGCCAGATGTACGAGATGCTTGTGACTTATGATGATGTTGTTGATCCGGAGGTGTTGGATGATGTCATGACCTTACTAAGTGATACTAACTGGTTTGTATCTCCACTATCACACTGGATTTTATTTTATTTTTTCATTCAATATGTTGAATGTTTTTCTTGCTTGATGTTCATTGCAGGGAGAGTGGCCTCACTACGGTCCGAACACATAGGAATCAGCTCTGTGATTGGATAGGAGTGCCCAGGCCACAGCTGGTTGTCAAGGTAAAACATTATTAAGGTATATGGATGGATATGATTCAGTGGGCAGAAATGAAAAAAGCAGACTTTTGTGTTTTGTGTCCGCGCCTTTCATCAGCAGAGCCCCGTCCAGGATTCCTAAACACTGGCAGCTGCTTAACAGCAGCAGGAACTGACAGATAACATCCGGCAGTAATTATGAACGGACTCGGAGACCTACTCCTCTAAAGCTGTCCGCGTGCCAGAAAAACACATCAGCCAGTTCAAAGAATAATAAATTTACAATACAAAAAAAAAAAAAGAAAAGAAAATCACACTTGTTTTGTCATTATTGCTTCTAAAAACACTTCTCTTTTTCTCTTACTGCAGCTTCAAAATGTAAATCAAACCTAATCACACCTTTATAAGGCTTTAACTTGAGCAGAACACCTTTCTCGGATTTCACATTCATACCGTGGCTCAACTACACATGTAGTTCAGCAGTAGTGCAGCTGTTTACTTGTAGTCTGTACCTGATACAACACCGGCATGTGAAACCCAAACTGTCATTTGGATACACTCCGGGGAAAAGTTTGCCATTTAGCCGTTTTTGACACACATCCTGGAATGTCCTCGAGGCTTTACTTCCCACTTGGGAAGGCAGGCTTTTTACTTACTTCTTGCTGGAAGTGCCGGAGGTTGAAGGAGTCTCAGGCCTGACAGCAGAGGCTCGCCGGTCCCCTTTCAGAACAGAGCCTGTTGTGTCACCAATGGTCCAGATTTTCTCATTAGAAGCCGATAGTAGCCACATTGTGCCAGACAGCTTTCCCAACAAAGATGCAATTGTTGCATTATGTCAGAATTAGGTGCTTCTGATAGTTAGTCATACGCTGCAGAAACTCCCTAAGCTAGTAAATCCCTATATTGCATTACATTTTTCTGCAGTGTATAACACGATTAATGTAATATGATTCATATAACTAGATTTGTCCTTTCCCATGGAAACTGAAATTTATTTTGACCCTTATGAAATTGGTAAAATGATTATGTTTATGCCATATATTGCCTGCTTGTATTTCAGCAGGACATTGTATGCCAAAGCAATAAGAACATTTGTTTATTGTTACCAGACATTTAAAAAAACAAAAAAACAAAACAGTACCATTAAAAAATGCAGCAATTACTGTATTTCATTATGATTGTTGCAAAAATGGAATCTCAGGATCCCAAACCTGAAGTCCTCCTGCTTAATAATAACTGCTGGTATATTGCCAAGCCTCATAGGATGCTCACGAACAACCCAACAATTACCCATGCCCTCCACGGGTGTTGTGTTGAACTCATCTGGGTACTCCAACATTGCTGCAGCCCATAATTCGACTTTAATTAATTCCCAGCCACATGGAAATTCCTGTAGATGCTAATGAAAGAGGTGGTGTGTTCCTCTCTCTGGGTGGATTGCCGGTAAGGGGAGCAGCTTTGCTACAGTGCTCGGGCTACAGAGGAATGCTAATAATTCTAAAAGCCTTACAGTTCACCGGCAGTATCCATGGCAATTCTTCTCATACAATGGTGGCCTTTTTGGAGAAGTAGAGGAGGGAGGGCCTGCGTCCTCATTGACTGGGTTTGGTGTGATATTAGAAAAGACCTCCTTGCACTTTTTCTACTGTTCTGGTTATTAAGAGATTAAGTGTTCCTCATACACATTGGACCCAGTTTGTGATGATTAAGACTGACTGATAGTTTTTGGGAGAGTGAAATGTCTCTAAAGAGGTCATGAGTTTATCTTCATAATATTTGCATGAATACTGTCATGTCAGCATAGTGAGGACAGTCGTCCTGTACACGCACACACACAAAACAACAGAGTAGTTGTATTATAAATTGTGAGTGCATAGCTCCTCTCAGATCTTTGCAGCATTTCCCTAACAAACAGCGGATTAGAGAACTTGCAGGGCAAATGATTTTGATTATAGTCCATGCTTATTGTGTGCGTCATGTCGCTGGGTCTGCAGAAAGACAATGCGAGTGTCTGTGCAGTTTCACCGTAAATAAAATGAGACTTCTCTTGGAAGACAGTTTAATTCACATTGCTCAGAGAAAACTGTTTCTAATTTTCCCTCATGATCCAATGATTGCTATCAACATTGCAGAGCACTTATAATCCAAATCACAGAGGCACATGTTACAATAATTGCCATGAGGATAACCTTTTATTTATTCATTTAATTACTTAATCTACGGAGTGCTTTTCTGGGTTAGAGCAAGTTAAAGCTCACCCAAGCAGGGTGGCGAAGCATTCCCCATTTTCGGTGCAAAGCAGTTTTGTTTCAAGTGGTTACCATGGATATAATTTTATGTAATTGATGCTGGTTCTTCATTGTGGTGCAAAACAACTGAAGGTACCTAAAATCATGATTCAAAAGATGTAATGGAAATTCAGTAATGACACAAAAGTACTGGAAACCGTCGGGGATTTTTGCACAAAAGGCTCATTGTTATTATTCCCGATATTGCTCGTATCTTAATGCTCTGTCAATGAAACGTTTACTGTGTTTTGGTTTACCAGATTGTCTGCACGGAGAGTTTATTATTCCCAGGTGTTGTTCCTGCTGGGACTTCCTGTGCTTGACCTCAGCACCTGGTGCAAGAGCAACAACCCGATTCCAGCCTGTTTGTCAGCTTCATTAGTGCGACTCGAGCCTTAATTGCCCTTAATTTACCGAGTGGTCGTACTGCCGAGCAGCTGTCGCAGCTCCTCACAGCTTGAAATAATGGACCTTGAGCATCTTTTGAGAGGTTTTCAGGTCGATCTGGCACACTTTGGAATAATAAAATTGTTATATTTTCTCATGCTTTGGGAGGAGTTTTCTGTAATGAGACTAAAAGCTGACTTTACTTTCTCAGAAATACAAAGTAACATCCAAAACCAAACATTTGCAAGTGATTAAGTGCTCAAAGTACAACTTTGAAATGAAAATGAGGTGAAAAAGAATCACTCTTTCCTAAATGTCATATAGGTCAGTGATCTTCAGCTTCATAAAAACGTCAAGAAAGTTCAGAAACAAAGTTTTTAGTAGAGATGACTGAGGATGGTAATTACATGACTGATAGAAATAGCAAATATACGATAATTATATGATTGATAGAAATAGCAGAAATGCTATAATTATGAATATGACAGCTGATGCGGTCTCCCTCCAGGAAACCGCAGTCTTTATAAGTTTCAAAAAGCCATAATCAGCAGCACACCAGGCATACGCTCACTGCTGAGGAAATTACCATGTTGTATGGAATTATAGTCATTTGGACATGGAGGCAGCTGTATAAGTTCGGGAATGTGGGTTAATTGCTAACCCTGCGTCCTTTTATAGACCACAGGTTAATGAGCGGTGTGATTTTATATCAACAAACTGAACATATGCTCTTAGATAAAACGGTTTAATTGAAAGGAAACACTTGTTTTTTATTTCATTTGGGACAGAAAGCTGCAGTTGTTGTCACAAGGTGACTGGTCATCTTTGACCATGTCTCAGATTTTCATGCTCTGACCATCTTGTTGCAGCAGTCAGAGTCTCCTCGGAAGACGATGTGACAGGCCTGCTAAACAGTTTCTTCCCTGTTTGTCGTCGAAGACTGACCGCCCTTGTTAGAGGGCTTGGAACATCCACTTCACCTCCCTTCCTCCTCGCTTTTGTCCTGGAGATGTCTTAGCGCAAATGTCAGCTTCACATTCATTTCCACTAATTTTTATGGTAATTTACACACACTGTTTACTGTACTTCATGTCTATGCACTGTATCTTTCTAACATACCGATAGAGGGGAACACATGCACTTCTTTACTGCATTAAGGAGTGGAAGAGGAGTTTATTAACAGGTTGAGCTGCGGAGTAAAAATATTATCAAAGGTCTGGCTTCTGGCTTAAGTACTCATTTTCACTGTCTGTATGATGAAGCTTTGTCAAGCCTTTTCTGTCAGATAAGCTTTGCTTTGTTATGTCACAGTAGCCACTTTCTGGTTATGACAACTAAATATAGCCTTCCTGTTTTCTGATCTATTCTGGTTCTTTTTCTTTGCCAATCCATCCTTTTGGAAAGCATCACCCTTGTACATCTTTAAGCTCTGAGCGAGCATCTTCAGTCCACTGAAGATGTACCTCCTCTTCCTGTCATCACCCTAGCCTCAGATGAACTTCAGAGACTCTTGCTGATTTTTTTTTCTTTTGAAAATGAGCACAGAGGATGTCCTGCTGCTGCTCTGTTTAAATCTATGGTGCAAGAGTGACTTCATAGAGAAGGCCCACGCGTCAGGGGACTGGCTCGCCTCTCATTTGGACTTTATCCAGAATGAGCTCATCCGTGACAGTGCGTCCGGCTGCTCGGCCGTCTCATTGCTCCTTCTCCACCTCCTCACCCAGCCCGGGCTGGTGGGACGATGGGGGTTAGTGGGACACTGTTCCCCAGAAGTTCCTCTGAGGCCCGACCACTGGCAGTCTGCCGGCTCTTCGGCGCCTGCTAAGCAGCAAGGCCTCAGGCCTCTAATGTTCCCTACGGGGAGGCCCAGTTTGCTCTGGACGCGCGCCAGAGCTGAGCAGTATGGGGCACGAAGGGGTCAGCTCTCAGGGGTGGTCTTGTCATCCATGCGTGTGAATATATGTGTGATGTATTTGGAGCCGTGATGATTAGCCCGTGTTTTGTTTTAGTGTGATTCTGTTGTTGTTGCTGTGCTGTTGAGCTTTTGGGCAGGAAAAGCTCTGTCTTCGTTAAAATAAAGAGGTCAGCATGTAAATGATTTTGGTTGTAACTTATTCAGCTATTTGTATGAAGACAAATATGGTTGGGTTTTTGGTCCTGATTGAACAGTATGACAGCTGAGTGGAAGGGTGTCTCACTGTTGGTTGTATCAGCGCGAGTTAAAGATCTCTAGCTCATTTAAGGTATCAACACCGCCTTTGGGGGAAGACTATTCCACTGGACTATGAGCAATACTCTATCACTTAGTCATCTCATGGACGTACAAAGACAATCTGGTATTAATCTGCAACAAAACACACAAACGTGGGTGCAGCCAAAGGTCAGAACCTGAGGAGGAGTCATATCTTATTGCTCATCTTCTTCTCCTCCTCCTGATCTGAAGCCGCCTCTTCGGTTGACTTGCTCCTGCATGAGTGGTCCATTTGGAATGCATTATCCAACCCGCTCAGAGTTTTCTGATAATTAAAAGTAGATGTTACTCATGTTCCCTCTTAAATTAACAGTTATTTTCTTGCATCAAGTCAGTGGGAGGACATATCGCGCAGTGAGACGACTGGCGATTGGGATGTTGTAGGAGCAGAGGCAGAAGAAGAGGTATTCTTCAGGGGTATGACACTATGTGGGTTAGTTGAGGTCTGCAAGAGAAAACTACTGCAAATTTCAACAATGAGAAGAAATGTGCTCCTTCTCAACACAGGAGTCCTGGATTGCAGCTCATCCCTACCTCTTCATCAAAACATTCCCCAAAAAGTTCATCTGGTCAGTTTGAGTCCGTCCAGCACCTCTGAAATAACATGCAACAATATTTACATGCAATCACTTTCCATTTATCCTTTTTCAGCCTGATGAAAATGTGACCTGTTGTTCTTATATCCATCTATTTGTGAATTAAAAATCTTAGAAGACAATATTAGCATTTATTTGGTTAAATTCATTTAAAACTTGTCATATGAAGCATATGTGGGAAAGTTGTGTTAGAGAGGAGCAGTTCTGAAACAAAACATGCACAAGTATGTCTTTTTTATTGTCTAAAATGTAAATGATGTTATCAGATATGACTCAATCAGATAACATCAGTTTACAGGAAATCACTCATATGTTTCATGTGATATGAGCAATTTTCCTTTCACACTTAAAAAAAAAACACACACACACACCTGCAGCAGTCACTCATTCTTTTTTAAGCTTGCTGTGATGCAAAGTTTGTACTATTATTTCCTGGCAAATTTAAACATTTGCCGTTGCTAGGGTGAACCGGATCACAGGCAGTCGCTTGTTTGCTGTTTGAGCATGTGATGAGTGAGCGTATCTGGTGACAGTGCAGGCAGAGCTGGGATCTCCATGGCAGCACAGAAACCGTGACTCCTCTTGAACTTTTGACATGCAACCTGACCAAAACTTCTCTGCTACGGGGTCCAGAGCTCGTCACAGGACTCTCGCATCAGATGATATTGCGGTTGACTTTTCAAAATGCACTGACGGCTTCTTCACAGTTATGTTCTGCCGTCATGTGATGCAAGAGGCAGCAACTATGATTCTGAGGGGCCGCAAGTTTTCAGTTTGGGCTTTGTTTCATTTACAGCTGCACCCTGTGATTATTGTATAAATGAGGAGTTAAATTCAAAAATCAAGTTCCATGGGACTTTCAGAAGCCCAGAAATATTTTTAGGATTATAGGACTGCAAGAATTATTACACCCTTTTATGAAGCAAAGGGCTGCTTTTACCTTCTTTCACTTGAGTCTAGTTTATTTTATTTATTTATTTTTTTCATTTGGTTAACCTCAGTGAGAGGGATGAAAAGCTGCATGCCCCTTTTTTTCTTAAGACCCCTTCTTTTTCATATATAAAAAAAAAAACCTGACATGACCAGGACTTTCCTCCTTTTCCCCACAACTGTTTGTGTTTCAAAAGTCAACATGTCTTCATGTAGAAATCCAAATTACAGGGTTAGAAGAGGTGACTTTCAGCTGGTAGGGGTATGTGCTCTCTGCTTCTTTTGACAAGTTTCAGCTGTTCATGCTTCATTTCCTGTCTGCCTCCAGTGAACACAGTGACCTGGGTTCATACGCCGTGCCAGGAGTGTGTGGTTTATTAAGATGATGAATATGACAGCTACGGAGCCGCCAGTCTCTCACAGTTTTGGTTAAAGCATTAAAACTCATACTTTATAAAGTATAAACCTGAATACCAGCCTTAAAATCCCTTGTTGGATTCTTTATGTGTGGATGTCAGTTTTCATGCATGCTTGTTATAACATCCTCTTCTTAGAAATCAATAATGAGCTGACAAATCATAGCCAGACTGACTATGAGTCAGAGGGTTTTAGTTGATAACGGGAGCCCCAGCGATGCCATGCACCTCTCCCCCACATGGCTGGCCCACTGGTGTAGTCACAGGCCAAGATCAACCTAATAGCAAGTTGCTTCTCTAATCAGAGGAATTCAAACATATGCCCGGGCCAGCCGCCTTCTCCTCTCCATTCCTCTATTTTAAGAGTCAGACCGAGGGGGGTGGAATTACACCCCAGTATACTTAATCATTTCCACCAGTGATGTGGGACATAGAAGAAGCAGGGATGGAACCCTCCTGCCGCTTCAAAGCTCTGTCAGCGAGGGACGTTTGCTATCCGCATTAATGTCCTCAAAGAAAGTTTGTTCAAAAGACTTTGTAATTGTCAGTGATGTGCGTCAGTTCTGCTTTGACCGAGCGAGAGCGATGCAGCTTGTGCGGAATGATTAGACTTAAGAAGGGGAGATTTAGGATAAATGGGCAAGGAAAGGAAAAAAAGACAGTTGATGTGGTTACAGTGGCCCACGAGAAGCTTTCATCCCAAATTAGTGACTCAACTCTAGGAAGTGGCTTTGTGCATGCAGTTGAGAGTAAAGGAAGTGTGCACGTTGCTCCTGACTTATTAGCTGTTTATCTGCTTTTATTCTTTTCATTAAACTGCCAGAGCCTCGTGCCAAAGCTGCCTTATTGTTACTTGTCTTTTTTTTTTTCCTTTGACCCCTTCTGCGATGTTAAAAGTTTTCTGCGGCTTTTCACCGAGATAAAAAATAAAATTGCAGGATGTGGGATTCCCCCACGAAATAATCATCCTTCTTCCTGCTCGTCCTCTCATCTCTGTGGTAAAGGGAGGGCAGAGGAAGGAAAAAAAAGCACAGGCAGGAGCACAGAGGAGACTGCGTGCTGTTTGGAGGATCACAAATGGGGGTGGGGGAGGTGTTGTGATGTGGTGACAATCTGATACACATGGACACCAGTCTGTCCCGGTCTGTATCTGGGGGGGAAGATTGCGGCGCTGCTCACAGGAAATCATCAGCAGCCTGCTGAATGACACTAAAATTGTTGTGAAGAGGCCTTGGATGTCTTGTCCGTATCCCAGAGGGGCCTGCTGGGAAGCTGGAACAAAGGACCAGACAACTGGAAGAAGTGATACACAGTCTCATCGTTTAACTTTAGAGGACATGGCACAGGTTAAAATACTCTTCACGTTATAAAACCAAAGCGTGCAAGATCTGAATCACACCTAATAGAGCCCCTTAACAATATTTCAAGCTTAAAAATAATCTCTTAAGTCATACATTACTGTGGCACGCTTTTGCCATCTCAGTTCATAGCACCGAAGGTGACTGTTAGTCACACTGAAAAGAGTTCCTGCATGTGAATAGACCTGTTAACAGGGTTTGTCATGATGTCAAATATATTTCTCAGCACCAAGTGTGAGTATTAAACTCTAAACATGTATCAGTGGATGGGAAATACCACCAACTGCTTCTGGAAATGGGAGAATGAAAGTCAGCGTAGGTGATATCCACACCTAGTGTACCTAAATAAAGAGGTGGGTAGGTGTAAAGCGTTATAAAAGAAATAAGGGGATTTTCTGTTTCACATTTAAACTGTACAGGACTAGTTCTTGGGTTTTTTCCATAAATGTATACATTTTGTCTTGACAGAAGCATTTACTACTTATTTTTATCAGAGACCCAATAATAAAGTATCATGTTCATAAACATACATTAAAAAAAAAAAAAAAAAAAACAAGGCATGAAATGAAAATGAAGACTGTGTTCATTTTACCCAGAGTTCTATTGCATTCCAGTTAGCATTGTTATTTTTAATTCTTCTTTAGTTTTCATTTTCTACAATACTTTAGTTTTTATTTTTGTTACAGTTAATAGGTTTATTTTTCCACTGTTAGTTTCAGTTTTAGTCTTAGTTTTCGTGAACTGTGATAACTCTACACTGAAGGGATGCTGTCATCAAGTTTATGTCATGCAGTTTGTTTTCATCTTTTGTTTAAATGCTTTCATGTGTTTTCCCTTAGTTTAAAAAAATTAGGCCACAAACTTTGCCATGGGACTGTGTAAGATAGGGTCTATCCCTGTAAACTTTGTACTTTAAAGCATTTATCTGTGTGTCTGAAGGGAGTTCTAAAACTAAAACCTTTGACATAACCCAAACCTGTCTTTTCTTTTAGCACCATCTCAGAATGAAAAAATATATCCCTCTACAAGCCCATTCATATGTACTGTGACATCATGGTGCGTCATAGTTCATCAAAACAGGTTTCTAGGACTGGTTTCTTTCACCTTTGTTATAATCTCAAATTAAAGAAAGAAAGAACAAACTGCTCTATGCATTTGCTACTTCAAGTTGGAGAACTGTAATTTTTCATTATTGGGTTGTCCCAAACATTCTCTTTAAATAACCTCCAGTGCATCCGGACATCTGATTAGAAATAGTGCAAGAGATCATATTTCTCCAGTTTTAGCTTCTCTGCATCAGCTCCTTGTAAAATCTAGAAAAAAAATTTTAAATTCTTCTCTCATAAAAAACTCTAAATGACCGAAGTCCATCATGTCTCAAAGAGCTCATAGTTCCATATTTTCCAAGCAGAGCACTTTACTCTGAGACAGGAGGTTTACTTGTTGTCCCTAGGTGCTCAGGCGCCCTCAAACGTCACTTAGTTTTGCTGCTATGGGCCTTGACTGCTGGGGGACCTCCCATGATGCATCTCTCTTCACTCTGTTCTCTTTTACTCCAACTTTATTCATAGCATTACTGTTTTTTGCTTATAACCCGTGTTCTTTCTTCCCAGCAGGTGTTCCTGCTCTTTTCTTGTTTTTTTTTAAGTCTCTCCTCTTTCATGGCTGCCCTCTCTGAACCTTCTCCGGAGGTTTCCTCATGTTAAAAGGAAGTTTTTCCTTTCCACGGTCACCTTGTGCTTGCTTTGAACAGAGGGACTGTAAGAGATGAAAAGTCTTCATTGGTTCACTTAGCTAGACCTTTTTACTTTGTCTTTGTATTAACTGGACTACTTTGGAATGAGCTGAACTCTGTTCTTGAAACGCCTAGCGATGACATTCGTTGTGATTTGGCGCTATATAAATAAAGTTGAACTGAACTGAGTCAGCTATAACACTCAAAAATCTCATATGTTGATAATGTGCAACAGGATATTCAAAAGTGAGCTAAAACCTTGAAACAGTCATAGTTAAATGGAGGTCATTTATAGTATAGTAGAGTACACCAGACAGCAGCGTTATTGCTGAGTAGTGAGACGGTAATAAGGAGTTGTGAGAGGAGTTCAGGTATAGCAGCTACATTGTGAATGCTCAGCTGTGGTATTTACAAACTGTGAATGCCTTTGACTCCTCCCCTCCTTTGCTAAACCCCACCACACACACACACACACACACACACACACACACACA
>JAOWBL010000023.1:7163208-7188161 GCA_028564865.1 Zenarchopterus dispar
CACACACACACACACACACACACACACACACACACAGACTCCCTCAAATCCTGTATTTATTAAAGAACCCCACCACCTGTGTGCGAGAGGAATGTGCGTGCTGTCAGGGTCCAACAACCGCGACTCCTGCTGCCAGTTTCTGCTGCCATTTTGGAAGAGAGGGAGAGGCAGCTAAAGGTTAACCACTGGCCTGTTGTGGTTTTAGGCCTGCCTCACCGGCAGCCTGCTGGTTCTCTCATTAGCCTGTTTTTTTTTCCCCTTCTGAAAATTTCTTTATCCTTCATTGCGTTGTGATGTGCCAGTGGGATTTTGGAAAACTGAAATGTGTCTTCTTTTATTTGTCAGGCATTCGGTGAGAATTCCCCCTCCAACCCACAGCTGGCTCAGGAATGTCCTCCAACTCCCCTCTCAAGTCTCTGCTCACATCACCTCCCTTATCCCCTGCTCGCTCTTTACTTCTCCTCATCTCCTGTGCTGTCCCTCTGTTCTCCTCCTCCTCCCCCTTACATCGCTCCACAGTTGATCTCTTTCCTGCATCATCTCCTTCTTTCGGTTCATCTTTTCAGAGATGGCCATGAGGAGGGGGTAACTTGGGGAGAGGCATCAGTGCCAAAGCTCACAAAACTGCTCGCTGCAAACACAAAGAGTTGCTATGGAGATGGGTTCACATATGGCTCAACTGGATTTGTTCACTTTGTCTCCTTCGCTCGCTTTTATTATTTCTCTATTTCTGACTCTTGCTTTTCTCTGTTTCTTTTCTCCTTTTTTTTTTTTTACATCCTGGTTATTTACCACACTGAGCTCCAAAACTTTAAAGTTGGCACACGATTGTGTCTAACGGCAAAGAAAATCACATGGTCTGTTCAGCCTTGCTTCTGGAAATAATAGATTTGTGGAAAATAATACATTTTACTGAACATTCTGATTCTAGTTAATTATAAGCGTGGAGCAAATACTTAGATAATAATAGAATAAAAATTTTTAAAAATCAACAGTTAAGGGTTTTAATGAATAATGCATGTATATTAATGTAATATTAATATAACTAACCAGATCTCACAGCGATTTGTTAAATTGTCATGAAATGTAATCCCTTCATACACATTCTTCACATTTTTTGTTTTATCGTTTATTTACTTTGCGAAGAAAAGAAACTGCATGTCAAAGAGTGAAGAGAAAATCCCATATGTCCTCCAGAAACTTCATTTTGATTCACATGTCATTCATTTTCACTCTCTTACTGTTTAGTGACTCATTCAGCTGCATCTGGTTTACAAATCATCTGAACTTCTTAGCCAGAGATCCCAGTGAGCCTCATCTGGGCTTTCAGTGCTGAATGTTAATTGAAAACTTGGTGACACATACCTTGAATGTCTAAAACCTGTTTTCGTTGTGATCGTCATACTTGATGAATGCAAAATCGGAAATTTAATGCCACGCTGTCATACACGATAGTTTCCAGGATACTGCAGTTCTTCATTTTAGAAAGCTGGATTCATAGCTCTGGATGAAGTCCTCAAGTCGCAAATCAAAAATATATTTTCAAGCATGACCTTTCAAACATATTTCCAAGAAAGTAAAGATTATCTGTGTTCTGAAAACAGTGTGGCTTGTCTTCAGAAATACTTTCTCACAAAACTAGTCCACCACATGTCAGAAAACCCACTTTCTAGCTTATCAGAGTGAAGACTCCCATCCAAACCTGCAGCTGAACAGACTTGCACTGAGTGAAATGAAAAACAGGCAGTTTATCTCCATCTGCACAAAGAAAATTATTTTTCATTTTGTTCCTTTCACAATTTTTCATTGGATCAACCTTTTATGTCAGTGAAAATTTTTGTCACGTGAAAAATGAGTACAGGTATACATATTAAAAAGATAAATACAGGTGCAGCAGGACATAAGGATGATTTAGACCATTTAAACTTTAGTGTTAAGGCTACCAACAACCTTTTAAAACACAACTGCTCAGTTATTGTGTCAACTATCAGTATGATTTATGAACTTGCATTTGGGCAGTCCTGATCTTTATCCATCTGCTATTAAAATAGCTTCTTCAGCATCGTGGGGGTCTGCTGGAGCCTATCCCAGCTGGTACACCCTGAACAGGTCTCTAAGCCATCACAGGGCAACGCTAAATCACCAGTGTCAACTTAGACTCACCAGTTAACCTAACATGTATGCTTTTGGACTGTGAGAGGAAACTGGAGTACCCGGGGAAAACCCATGCAAACATGAGGAGAACATACTCCGCACAGAAAAAAAAAACCCAGCCGGGATTCAAACTCTAACCACTTAACCACCTTGCTGCCCTTTTGACCTTTATTTCTCTTGTATATTTATAATCTCTCCCTGCTTGAAAAATACAAGTCCAATATTCCCTCTCCTTTTTAGAGGAGTTTTGGTTTTCTTTCTTTTGAGTGTGAAACAAAGTTGCTGCTGATTTTATCTGCACTTTTATGCATAGTTGGAACTAAATAAACTACACAACTAAACAGTCTGCACCTATCAAAAAGTCCTCTGTGTGAGGAAAACTTTAAAGTTGAAGTTCAGATGGAAAAGCACAAAGATTGTAATATGGACTTTGTATTTTCACTTGGAATTTTTTCCTCAGATGTAAAGAAGCATAGTTCACCCTGAATCCTCCATACAGAGGTACAATACAAGTTTAAAAAAAATAAAAAAAACATAAACCTTGATATGAAGAGGGTCAAGTTTGTGCTTCCTGCCAAGGCTACCTGTACTCATCTCGGTGGAGGGCAACTGCCAACCTGGAGGAGATTTGCTCACGGGGCTGATACTCAGTAAGCATAACTGCCATAAACTACAACTTAAACCTGTGACCTCATCTGTTTCAAATGATTAACAGCATGAGACCTCCTTCACTTTCCAGTCTTCAATGGCGAACAAAGGGAGTGTTGTTTGGAGGTCATGTTGAGGTGGTTTGGTGAATGTGTTGTTTTCTTCTGAGCGTGCATCAGCCGGGTGAGGGGAGTTGCCAGTGAGTTCCAATTTTTGATGTCGAGAGATTGTAATCCTACATACTGTGGCGTGTGGAAGAAGTTCAATTTCTTTCCACCACATGGTGCACTGGCATATAGTTTGATCATACTGCAGTGTTTTCCAGACTTCACAACTACACCCACTGTTTCCAGTTTATTCTCACTTCTCCTCTGCTCAGCCTTCCTATTAAACCTGAGTCATTTTAAGCTGAGAAATTCCACAGAACAAATAACATGAATTCTTCCACTTAAAGTCACTTAATACAATTATGAATGGACTCCTCCAGTGAAGAAAGGTTTACTGTGGGCTTTTGTGGAGTAAATGTATTCTAATCTTTCACTAGTGTACCATAAATCTATTGTTCAGCTCTCTGCCTCCCGAACAAAGCAGCAGAGCAGACCATCATGAATAATATGGGATCTAATACCTCATGAAATATACATTAGTTGAAATGCTGTCAGGGTAAACTGCAAAGCTTTGTGCCACACCATCCTATATGCTTCATACGTGCTCTTTTTTGTATATGCAAGAGAAAGAGGAAAAGAGCATGCAGCAGCAACGTGCCAGTAGAAGCACTTGTTGACGCTATAGTTAAAGTGAACCAGATGTACTGGATGGGATACGCTGCGTTACTCTGCACTGAGGTCATTCTTGGGTTCTGGTTTGTGATCATATATAATTTGCACGCTCACATCGAAGCAAACTTTGAAGACAAACGAGGAAGTGTTATGCACAGGTGTTAAGAGGCGGATTTTCCTCTTGGTGTTTTGAATGACCTCAAAGGAGCAGAAATGTTAAAGTTAAGAGGGTATGGAAGGAAAATACACTGGAATCCATACGTTTGTTCATCTATGCAGGCTTTTGGCGGAGTTAGGTGGAGATATAAAAAGCAGCCATGGGGTCACTATCCTGAGGAGAAATTCATGCTAGGAGTGAAAATAAAAAAGGAAGGCCAACTTTTCATCGTGTAAACCTGCCAATCATAATAACCCTACAGCATCAGCAGCTTATGAAATAAAAAGGGACTTTAAGGGAAAGATCCAGAGTTAAAACAATACTAGGTCTATTATTAGACAGTAAGAAGGGAAAACTTTCAGTTAGGAATCCAAACAACATGAACTAAATCAGTTTTAAGTGAATATAGAGTATGCATTTGCAGCACAGTGGCTGTTAGTTAGTTCAGAAAAAAATATATATTTTAAGCCTTTGACTCAAAAATATACTTCCACTTAAGTGATAGCGTGAAAAAGGACTGTAAAGGCACTACTTCTAACCTTTGACTATTTTGTCATAAATATATAAGTAACAATCAAGTTTGATGGGAGCAGAGACCATAAAATCTCCTTTCTGCATTTATTGACAGTTCTTTGTATAATATCTCATGCTTTCTTGTACAGACAGTCCATTTAATGCACTTTTTAGTACACATACTGAGTTCAAATTACCTCAGTTTGTCTCTATCAAGTGTATCACCTAAGTTGAATGATGTTCTAGAGTTTTGTCAGAAGCTTAAAGTGACAATTTTATCTGATGTATATAGATTTTTTTTTTTCTGAAAACATGTGTCACATTCTCACTCAAAGATGCCTTAGTTGTTGTTGTTTTGGTACCTAATGAAAGTCTATCCCCCTAACATCGTATAATAGACTTGCTTTAACTCTGGAATTTTCCAGTTATTTAGAAATTATAAGTTTAAGATGTCAAACAACCCAGTAACCATGAATAGGAAAAAAATATGTATGGATAATAAATGGGTGGAAGATGCCAAAGAATGCATACATATTTAAAATGAAAAGACCAAAAAAAGATGACAAAACTCACTTCATTCTGTTCAGGATCACAGGAAGACTGATCACACAGACATCAGTCAGATGATCAGACTTTGTACTTTGCCCTCAAGACATTGTACTCAAACGGCCTTAGACAGGACTTGGTTTGTTTAGCAGAAAGAGTTTTTTCCATTGTATTCTCCAAGAAGGGAAAAAAAGAAACACCTTGAGACCCTGAGCTCATATTGAGACACCCAGCAGGGTCAGAGCTGTTGTAACATATGCATTCTTATCATTGCATGTAGACATGCAGAACACATAACACAGACAGGAATGTCAAGATAACAGCAGTATCACAGTATCACTTGCAACTCCGGGTTCCTGCTACTTCAAACGTATAACCAGGTAGTTTTTGTAGCACTGCCATACTGGTTCTGATGCTTAAACTAAACAAAACAGTAAGTGAGAATAAAGACAAAGTGGTTTCTGTCCAGAATGGACAAAAACAGGTGAATAACTGGACTTAGGCCAGGATTTTATTTCCCCAACACCCTTTTACCTGCTGATTCAGGAGCCTGATTGAGATATAATCAGCCAGTCACTTATGCATGTGACTGGATTATTTGCTTTTTGTGTCAAATTGTTTCATTCATGCATTTTTAATAAGTGCTTTGCTCTGTTTTTTGGGAACCCTTTTTGCTTTAAGGCAACAGTGTTGACCTCTACACCACTGTCCTATACAAGTCAATTCATCAAGAGTACAGCATCTGTGCTTTTAAAAAGTAATAGGTAACCTTACTCTTTGCTCTTTGACTATGTTTGATTCAAGGCTTTGACAGAAGCTAGAATATACAGAAAAAAAATGTTGGATGGCTGTAGTGTTTAGATGCAAATCTGCTTCATGCATGAAAATGCACTGGCTGAACTAAAACTTGTTCTGAAGTGAATTCATCCACTAGCAAGGGTCTTCAAATGGCATTTTTCACATTTAAAAAATGTCTCTCCATAAATAACAGATTTACACCTTAAAGTCAAATATTACTTCCATCTGTTGTGAAACAAATCCATCCTCCAATCCAGGTAATATTTCTACAATCCCTAACAATTTTTGATGTATGTGGTCCATTTCTTCATACATCTTGATTAAATTCAGTTTTAATGGTGCAATTTTAGTGTAGCGATTTCTTTTACAATTCTATATTTCTCTTTTATTTCCCATTACATCCCACATTTCACTCAACTGTCCTCAGTTCTTCACTTCCACCAATCTTGCTACAGTGAATCAGCTGCACCCATCAATTATGCTTTACAGGAGTAATATGAAGAAACTGGATCCAATTGGCATACCAGAATTACCTAAATCTTGTATGAAATGATATGATATCAGAGGTGCATAGTGTCACAAACTAGCACCCTCACTCTTCAGACCTTTCACTTGTCAAGTCCAGCAAAGATAACATGCAAGACACACAGAAGTTGTAAAGTGGAGCCCCACTGTCCTCGTTCATTGTCAGGGAACCGCAGGCATGCTTGAATGCATCAGCCGAGGATCAGATTGCTTTTGTTGGGGCTGTTCCAGGTCCACGCTGCTCTTCATGACATGAAAGGGCCTTGTCAGTGTTTGTTAGCAAAGATGAGAGGAGGTGCGAGCACAACTCGGCAGACTGTGATCAGAAGGGGCCACTGTGCACCCTCAGGACAACACTGTGCTGCGTTAGCAGGCAGGGTAGTCACGCAGCACTGACAAAACAGCCATACACAAGAGCTGAAGCAGCTAACAAAGGTGCAGGGGACAAGACAAACAGGTGGACAAGTGGAAAGCTCGGCTGGGCAGTTCTGAGGCAGAGGACTTCATGCCTCTAGGGATGTCTTCAGTGGACTGCATTTGAAGGGAGTTGGAAGGTGAGCTAGTCTAATGTGGCAAAAAGCCAGTATTATCTCCTGTATGTACCACCAGGCTGAATGTGTGTGCAACATTCAGCAGTTTGATAAGAACCACAATAGGACAGAGGTTACACAGGTTGGGAGAGGATGGTGGAGGTCAGGAGTCACCACACAGGAGGCAAAACATCCTCTCCACTGCTCCCAAAAACCACATCCCCTGGTGTCGTTGCAGCCAGACCTGGACATCCTCTCTGGGGTCCAAACACAGCGACTGTCTTCCCTGTAAACTCAGTTTGTAGCCATTAAAATGGCCAGAAAAAGTCAGCTGTAACAATGTTTGGACTGTTATGTCCAGGGCGAAAAACAAATCAGTTGGCAAGAAGAGTTTTCACTATTTGCTATATTGTATCCAGCTCTTGTGGTAAAAACATTTGAACTTAATCAATTGGAATATATAAGTATATTAAATATTCAAATGTTGATTAAGGTTAAAGTGTTCACCACTTTTTTCTTTAGATGTTTTTCTCCGTAGTTTTCACAAAGAGACCTTTTACACACAAGATTGCAGGTATTTCCCTCCAGGTTGAAGCTGCTTTGAGTGCATGTGTTTAGTGTTTGTGGTAACAGTTTCTTGTGCGCATGAGAAAGAAGTGTTTAATCAGCAGGTGTGACTCCTGACCCTTCTTCTGTCTCTGCCTGTCAACACATCCAGGCTTGACGTCTCAGCTCGGGCATGGAGAGACATGTCGTGTCACCACAGTCTTTGTCTGTTCACCTGCCTACATGGATACAATATCAGCTCTGCTAAATGTCAACAATGGCATAACTGGAACTGCTTTTCAGTACCAAGCTACCCTCGAAAATATGAAATTGCTTCTTGACAGCTTAAAAGCCATGGAAATTAAGATGACTGAATAAAGAGCGTGTTCTCTGACAGGATGTATAGTTAATTTTCACAACAGTAGATGTGACACACTTCTGTGGCAAACCGCCCTTCCATGAGTAATAAGGAGGAGACTTATTGTAAACTGATTAGTGGTGTTCAACAGGAATTTGTTCAACGCAAATGATGTCAAAGCCCAAACATCTTCTGGCATTTCACCAAAGTGTTTCCTTGATTTACTTTTTGGACAGCAAGGTTAATCTTTACACAATGATAGAATTCCTGGCAAATCTCCTGGAGGACACGTACACACAGAAATACGGGGCACACGGTTTGATTCAACCAGCAGATGTTTCCAGATGCTTCCTAAACGGATGGAGGGCAAGGAAAGCTCCTCGCAGGCCTGCGTTAGACTCAACTAAGATCTGGAAGCAGACCAGGCAGAACCACCCATGCTCCCATGCTTTTATTCCCTCAGCAAAGGCCCCTCCTTTTCTGGAGGCCCAGATATGTGATTTATATCAGCAGGAAGTGTCAGGCTCGTGGGGAGGATGAGCATACTGACATATTTATCATTAGATATAAAGTCCCATGATAAGAGAAAGTGGATGGAAGGAATCAAATAAATGAGAAAAAAAAAGCCGAAAACAGAAACATGATCTCAAGAGTTTGTAGATTTACTCTTTTCACCTCATTTATCTATGCAATGTTGAACTGGCCTCCCTTTTGGCAAAATACGTAGAAATATTATCTCCTTTGGGGCCTGAGATTGGCAGCAAGGAATTATTAAACTTTTCCAGCAGATCAGTGATGCACCTTCAAGCTGATATTAAATCTGTCACTACAGCTCTGTAGAGCTTATTATCGGTACCTACAGTCTTATACCAGCATACTAGAAAATAAAAATAACAGCTTAGTTAAGATAAAGTGTGCAAGCCACTCACGCTTCTCCTCCATTGCATCTGATTAATGGAACAACACTAAAAGCCACAAACCTCTCAAAATATCCCTGGGAGTGAAAAGTGGGAGTGCCTTTCACCTGAATGGGAAGACTGTAACAATTATAGTATTACCTCAGCTCACACAATGGGAACATTGTGCGATGCATAACTCTCTGGGCCGCTGGTGGATCTGAGGCTTGGAAAAGATGGGAGTGAGACAAAGTTGAGGTGTGGAGCGAGCCCACCGCTGAATCGCTGGCTTTGTGTGCACACATGTCCTGGGATTTTGATCACATGGTTGAAATGGAAAAAGCTCAAAGCAATGTGCTGCATCAGACAAGTGTAAAAGCGTGTTTAATCTTGCCACAAATAACTGACCTTTCAGAAAAAAAATCATTCAGATTTAGTTTCAAGCACAGAAATAACATTTTGAAGCCAAATAAATGTACTGAGTTTGATTTCACACATGATGATTTATTAAAGTTGTGTCCTAAATAGGAAGAAATGTGTATGGGCAATGTATGGATGGATGGTACTGGAAACACCTGCAACTGCTTGAATTCTGCCTTCAACACCCGTGCCTCTTTTTGTGAGGAAGTGTATGTGTTCATGTACATGACACTACTACCTGCTGCACCTGGCTGTGATTCACCTGTACAGATTCATGTCTCATCATGAATCTCCTGCATTTCAACAGGTGTCTGCTTCCATAATAAGATGAACTCTTTAACATGAGGGCGAATTCAACACTGAAATACAAATACACACATCTGAAAGACCAAGTCAGTAATATGGAGCAAGTTGACTTGAATTATCGGCACATTAAAACACATTTAACTGTTTTAAGAGCAGCTGATAGTTTGCCCTGCGGCGATATGACTTTTAACCTGTTGAAGTGTGTCTACGAATAGGATCATGTGACCCTGGGAGTGTGTGTGGAGCGTGCCAGCCTCTGTGTGCGTCAGACACACAAACCGGACGGACAACTCGCAGATACAGCCCTCCGGTTTCTAAAGGTGTGTATTTGCGTGTGTTGGAGATGTTGAGCTGCTTAGCAGGGCTGAGCTGAGCGGGCAGAGATTTGAGCAGAGGCCAGACTACCACAAAGCACAATAATAAGATCACAAAGCACAACCACCATGCACAGTTCCCATGATCCCTCAGCTGATCCTGCATCTGATCTGGCAGCGACTGCCTCCTTGTTCCACTCCGTCAGCATATCAGCTACTTTGTACTTCGTCCAGGTTAAGACAGGGAGATTAATTCTCTCTCTAGGCCCTGCACCACCTGCTTAAACTGTATAATGTCTTGATATGAATGTGGCCATTCAGCACAGACTAAATGTGTCAGTTCTTGCAGTTTGCACAATGTCACTGCTTTCCATTAGAGGCTTTCACACATCTGTGAAGTGGCAACTATTTTCTCCAGATGTCAGAAAATATTTGTTGCCTACTATGGGTACCTATTCAAGTTACAAAGAGTTTTATCACTAGGTCTGTTGGCAGTGGACCTGAGGAAACCTCAAGATGAATGCAAGGAGTTACAGATCCAACAGGTTCTTTTTTTTGTAGCTGTACACTCTTTATTAATGCCGTGCTTCATGTGCCAACTTGCCTCTGTTGTTTATACCAGATAACACAATGAAACAGATATTTGTGTATTTAGGAGTGTCGCAGAAGCTTGCTAAATACTCCCATGTTCAAAATATGAAGGTAAAATGTAAAAATGTGAAGCTCCTAGCATGTTTGCTGTGGGTGTATGCATTACCTTTCCACTCTTTTCATTTTAGTAATTGACTGTTCCTTTTTAACACCTTGGGGTTTCAGTTTTACAGAGGGGAAGTGATGAAACCACTGTGCAACAACTAAAATGAGCCACTAAAACATGTGCAACAGATAAAATGTAATTTTATAGGAGGAGGAAACAGCTCTTGTTGCCTTGGGTATTTTTGATTTTGCACATAAGTCTTAACAGACGATTGCCAGAACTGAAGTGGGTTCATTTGACATATCAGTTTTTCAGTAGACTTAGATTGCACAGAGATTAAACAAAATAACAGTACTAGTCAAATTTTTCTCCTCTGTGCTTTTACCTTAGCTAATTCACTGCAGCGTCTTTTCATTCTGTTTAATATAAATATTCCAATAGAAAGAAAAAAACAGCTTCAAAGATTAGCTGCAGATGAAACCTCTGCTGTGACTGTGGAGGCGGTGTCCTCAGATGAAGCATGGGATCACATCTTTCTCCAGGCGATGACAACTAGTGCTATTAAATCTCGAGTATAAAACGTTGTTAATAATAAGCGTAAACACGCAAAAAGGTGCTATTTTCAGCTTCAATGAAAATTTGTGGCCTTTTGAAAACAAGTGTAATTGCATTTGTGGATGCATCGATGGACACGTGTTCATGACATGTTCATGAGTCCATGCAGGGATTTGAACAACAGAATAATGTTTGTTTTTGATGCCGTTCAGCCTGAGGGCCTGGAGATCAGAGCATGTCTATACTGGCTTTTCGACCTGTTTCTTGCATGCAGGGAGCACGTTAGTGCATTGTTTTAGAGTCTCGCCTTGTTTGTTGATGAGATTCTGAAGCTACTGTTTAAACAGAGCTTAAGAAACCTTTTTTAAATTCTTATTTCTTAAGAATATTCCGTTTTCTGATTATGAAAACTGAATCTGAAGTCTGAGCCACTGTGATATTTAACAATAGAGATGATTCAGAAACACAGATGCTTACATGGCTTGGATTTTTAGTTTCTGTTGGAGCTCTCCAGGATATCCAGGTTTCTACAAAGCAGCAGAAATCCCACTTTCCGGAAGGAGAGTAATATGTTTACGCTTTCAACACATGGCTAGGGTATGCCAAAATCCCATCAAATGTTCCTCTTAAATTCTCGAATTATCTTCCAAGCAATCTTTCACTGAGTGGTGAACCACTTCTCGTCTTTATTTCTAAAAGACTATCTATGCCTCTTTTAGTATTCCACAACATTTCCAACCTTTTGCTGACAAATCCTAACTTTTTCTGAAAAGGTTACTGGTAATAAATTCAAATGTATACTATTTACAGAAGACAATAAGATTTCTTGGTTACGTGTCCATCCTCTCCCCTGGATGAAGAAGATGAACACAGTGGAGAGGCTTTAGGAACTAGATGGTTAGTTTACAGCGCTTTGAAATCCAAAGCTGCTTTACTATCCAGCTCCATCAATATATTTTTTTCTTTTGTTTACATAGCAAATCAACAAAGGTGTATGGTCACATTTGTTTTCCGTCTTTAGTCAAACCAGATAAACAAAGCGATGAGGTATATCTTCAGCAAGATCTCTTCCTCCAACTATAAATATAAAAGCCAAATAGTGCTGAAAGAGCTCTAAACATTTTGCTTTTTAGTTGCAAGAGAACAATCAGTAGACATCATTAAAAATTTAACAGGTCTTTGAAATGTTCAAGAGACTTTAACATTAACAGTTGAACAGGAATGATGCCAGAATCTGTCAAACCGCAGAACTGGTCTCCTCTTGTGAGCCAAACAACTTAAGAGTTAACAAAGGAAGGTGCTCTTCTTTCTTTCTTCTCACCCCTGAAGTCTTTTAGTCTATCATGGCTGTCACCTAGCATCTGCACACATAATAGCTGAAACCTTTTGTGTACAGCATCCAGGATTGATCAGAGAAAGAGAGGACCCATCAAGGAATCGGTTGTGTCGCAGTGGCATGAAGAAGAAAGAGCTGCAAGGCCCAAAGGATGCCATTGGGGGCTACTCTGAAGACCAGAACTTATCTTGTCAGGAGGGGAGAAAGGATGGTTTGAAATTACAGAACCATTTTCCCAAAAGTGAATCAAATTTTAATACTAGTTCTTGTTCTTGTTTTTTCCCCCAAACCCTTGCCAGGTTATGGTCTTCAACTTATTCTTGACAACTGGCTAATCCTCAGAACCACCTGGACCTGGAGGCCTGATTCATATCTGATTTCTGTGAAATGTGAAGGCAAAGCAGAGTTAAATTCACTTTTATTGTGCTGCTGCTTTAATAAGTGTCATCCATCTGCCAGCGCGTTTGCCCTGTCAGGCTGACCCGTGACTGAGATTCCTCACGAGAACCCTCAGAGCTGGAGTTCCTCAAGTTTCATGAGCTTCTGACAGTGAGATATAGGGACGATGATAACACAGTGGCAAAACAAACAGTTCAGGGGCATCAGAGTTTGCCATGGACTTGATAATGTCACTGTGACGAGGCCTTGGAAACATCTAATCTTATCTGTGGCCCGCTGCAGATGAAGAATAAGGAAAGGCAGTTTCGCTGCTTTCAAGAATGTTTCTCTCTTTCTCTCTCTCGGCTTCACGCTCCCATCAAAAATGAAACCAAAGACAGGCTTTGTCTCTGCTGGAGTGCAAAAACTTCAGGGAATTTTGAGTGAGACGTGCCAGCTGCTGCATGCTTTAAATTTGTCACTTTCCTCCCACTGACTGGCACCGCAATCGCTGACCACGGCTGATGAACAACACCACAATCTGTGTCCGTGGCTGTGTTGTCGACACAAGAAAGAAAGAAAGAACGACTGACAATGCCACGCGAGGTGTTAGAGGAAATACAAACCCCATGTCTGTCTTCAGATACGGCTAACACTTCAAAATGACAGCGTTCTTGTTTACTGAGAGGAATGTGACGCTGGTTTGAGCTCTGCTGCATTTCTTACAGCCTGGAAAGGAGCCAGAGAGGGATGATGACAGGCAGACAGCCTCTCGATGGTATCAGCACCTTACAATCAGCTCATGCATTCCAAGATATCGGACATGCTTGTGTGACTGCAGGTTAAGAGCAATATCTCACCAAGATGGTGGACTTCATGAAACAGAGGAGCAGCTGTTTATTTTACAAACTGGTTCTCTCTGACAGGAAGGTTGTTGAAAATTATCTTCTGCCAGAGAAGAAGAAGAAGAAGAGGTTTGTATTACAGTAAATGATGAGAAATGGGTTTGTTTAGTGTCCAATGTGCCAACAATTGATTCTTTGAAGACGAGCCTGTTTTCCTACTTTACAGCAATAAAAAAAGTTAAGAAAATAAAGAATTGCTGGGAGGGAAATGATGCACACACAAACAGGCAAAGACATAAAAATCATGCCCTGTCAGCAGCCTATCTACTTTACGACTGCTTTGTCACCTGGAGCCCAGCTCGGAGCATAAGTCCCACTCAACAGCTTTTGGGACAACAACCCTCCTGGGGGAGGAAAAAAAAGAAAAAAAAAAACAACCCCTCCCTCCCAAAACTTCAGCAGCCTCTCTTTTCCAGGACTCCTTAAACTCCCCTGGTTTCTACTTCGCTGCACCCGGGCACATGCTTATGAAACCCTCTTAATCCTGTGCTTTGCACTGCCTCTCTCCGTCGAACGTCAGTGTCTTTTGCAAAGCTTCAGTCTAAAAAAACAACAACAAGAGAGTGTTGTTTGATTAACTTTCTGTTGTTCAGCCTCATACAATAGATCCTCGATTTATTCCCACCCCCCAAGACCCCACCAGAGACCCGTAACAGGTGGAGAGTGAGAGTTGAACCTGCTTCTTTTAAGCTGTGATGATAAAATAACGAACTCTGACAGCAAGTGATCCAGCAACTGCAAAAACAAGACGATGGCAAAACAATCCTCTGGCGGGAAAAAAGTTTAGACGTTTTGCTTGTGGAGCATATGCATGGACACCCTTTATTTCAAGGACACACCAACTTGTTTATTATGTTTTTGGTCAGTTATTTAGTCTGTTAAATACAAGAAAATGATAAAATACCCAAAACAATTTCCCTGGTACCATTTTGACGTGAGTTGTTTTGTTGATCTGAAAGTTGGAAAGTCAAATATTTCCCTTAAATTTTCTGAAACAGATACAGCATCTACTGGATGTGGTTTTATTTTAGTTTATTGTATTTGGCAACTGATTTGAGACACAATATTTGTTAATTGTTTCTTGTGTTACTGGAAGCTCACTCATATACATTAAAAAAAACTGCTTCTATACATACGAAATGTGGCACCTGTCTAGATGAGGACGTCTTGCGTAAGTAGGAGAATTTAGCCTTGAACTGGATCATTTAATGTGAGGACGTAAGAAGCTGGGAGGCTAATTCTCGTGTAGCAGAGCAGGTGTCTTTGTGATAGATGGATTTATATCCTGCCTGGACATGCATTGTGGTTATGTTACCTCATCAAGAAACTTCCCAGACAACCTGCGATAAGGTTGATGACAACACAGAAACCAAAGCAAAGACTCACCAGCCTAATTTCTAATCCTGATTGTGCAAACAATACTTAAAAGGAAAAAAAAAAACATTGCTCAATCTCTGGAGACTGGCCAAGGCTTTTTATCGGTTCTGTGAAAGACAAAGTCTCTCTTACAAATTATAACCAGTTTATCCATATGTCTGGGGTCTGTTGGGCCCCTTTGGTTGGCATGCGGTCCAAGTACAGACATGCACCCTGTTCGTCAGGTCAGTGATGTACCTAGACATCGACCTGTCACAACAAATCTCTATCCCTGAGAAACTAGAGAGGAAAAGTAGCAGTTACAAACTGCTCTGGTTTTCCTTGTCAGGCAGGTTTCTTTCCCATGAAAACACCATCCCCGCAAAAAAACAAAAAACAAAAAACATCTTCCTTGGAAGAATCATTGCTCAGGATCCAAGACATGAGTGATGAGTCTGTTTGTGTTTACATGTGCAACCCCAGACCTAACGGACCCTGCTGTTCAACAGGTTCCTGCAGCTCTTGTTGTACTCTGAAACAGAGCTCTCTGAGTTAATACGCTCAGGTGGGTTTAAATAAAACTTTGGTTAAGTCTTGAGCCACTTATGGTTTTAAGTCAAAGATGATTCATAAAAGTGAACCAATAAAAACTTTACTATCTTAAAATTACCAATTGATCATGAGAGCGTCAACGCAGAGCCAATGTTTCAGTTTTTTGTTTTTTTTTTTATGGTGGTTTCAGAATTCCAGCCACAGATGAACTCCTGCAGAGTAAATGAACATCAGTGTGCTCTGGAGTTGTTATTCACTGACGTCATTTTGAAGTTGGTTTGTGTTTACCAAACCAATGCTCAACTTTGAGTCATTTGTTCCTTCAGATGTGTGCTGGACCATGGTGACATGAGCAACAAAGTGTCACTGATACCCTTTTTAGCCTGTAACTCTGAACATGATATACGACCACCAAAACTATCAAACCTCGCGGTAAACCTGAACAAAAATGCAGATGGGTTGAAGTACAACGTTAACCGGAACTTACTTATGACTTATGACTTATCATGAGATAATCTTTTACAAGTTTTCCCTTTTTTGTTGTAAAGGAACTCATTAAATCCATCCATTATCTATATCATCTGATGGGAAGAAATTAGATTACCTGGGGGGAAAAAAAACATGCAAGCACAGAGAGAACACGTAAAACTCCCTGGTGAGATTCAAACCAGGAACCTTCTTCCTGAGAGGCAACAGTTTTAACCACCAAGACACCCAACTTGTCCTATGAACTAAAACTATCAAATTTAACTTGAAGTTTGTAGACTTTTTTGTTGCAAAAACATTGTCAGATCTGTTTTTTCTTGTATCCCTTTGATTTGAATAGTAATAACTTGCTCTGTAATTACATAATATCCCTAAAATATCCAGCTAAAACTTTATATGGTACTAGAAGTATGTAAGTTTAGATATAAAATATATATTTAGTTTAGGTCTACTTGTATTTAAAGCTTAGTTTCAATTTGATTACCTTTAATAACTGATGATCTGAAACTGTGAAACCTACGTTTGTTACATATTTATGTTTTTGGATATTTATTAGATACTGGTAAATTGACCTCTGAATGGCAGATTAACGCATATGGTGTTTTGTTCATACTTCACGAACCATTTTCTGTACTCTGCATGGCACTTAAAAGCTGTAAAAGTCGCGTTTGCTACATGAAGCTGGTAAATCCGAGCCGGAGCTAAGCACGTGAACGCCGCACCAACAAGCCGCTGTAGATCAAGGGTGTGACGTGGAGAGCAGTCAGCGCTCCTGAAGCGGAGCTCGACTCAGTCTGAGAAGTCCGACCGCGGAGGTTGTGTCTGGGGAGAAAAGGCGCTTTTATCTTTCTATAATTTCTTTGAAGAAAATTAAAAAAAAAAAAAAAATAAGACGTGGAGCGGACCAGGGCACATGGAAACACTATGCGGCTGGAAAGACGACGGTGGACTTTACCATAGTTTCACTCGAGAAAAGAGGCGAAGTGAGGCGAGATAAACATGCTCACCCCGGTGCTGGCCTCCGTGCTGCCGCTTCTACTTCTTTGCCGGATTTCTTTCTGCCAATACTCAAGCGACCAGTGCAGCTGGAAGGGCAGGTGAGGTTCATATACGTGTTTATTACAAATAAGATTTTTTTTGAAAGAAATAAAAACAGCTTTATTCTAAAAAGTGTGAAAGTTAGTGAGCTGCTGGCGGCAACCTGAAATGACTGACCGAAACTCGGCGCTCCGCGGTGATGGAGCAGACCAGTTAAAAGCCACAGAGATCAATTATAGAAACACTTGTAGAACAGAAAAATGTCCAGATTATCTTTAGAAACTTAAATTTAGATGAAAAAGTCTTGTGGTTTCAAAGACACCTCTGACTGAATCTGTGTTGTAACATGTTTATTGGATAATTTGTGCTTTCTGTTCATGAATTAATATGAGGCTTGGGCTGTCTTTTTTTTTGTGGGCATACATTCTTGCACTATTTAGAGTAATAACACCTTTAAATCTCAGGCATACATTTTTAATTGTACATCACATAGTTAATATTATTATTTTTTTAATACACAGCAGAGTATTTCTCAAGTCACAAAAGTGCTATCAACATTAACTGCAAAGATTTATGGTTTGGTCTTTTAAGTGACTTAAACTTCAGGCAGAACATACTGGAAACCTTCACCTCTCATCAAACATCTGCTGAAATCTGTTTTGCACTTGAGAGCTGTGCCTCAAATAGTGCGGTTTTGTTTTTCATCCACCAACCAGGAGGGGCAGGCAATACTTTGAGCTTTCAACCAATAATCTGTTGTTCATTAGTGAGACTTTTGACTAATCTCCTTTAATTGCATGCAGAAGTGATGAAGTTAGAGAGGACTTAATTAGAGGCGTGCTGAGGGGAGTCTGGTTATGGGGCTTCAGCTGCATATGTTCAACATGTGCCATGGGTCGCTTCAGATCTATGGCAAATTTGAATTTCAGCATCTCATTTTCAGGAAACTGGGCGTTTCTCCACCAGTCAAACCACGAGCTTGGCATGCACTTGCCAAAGGCTTCCTGCCTCTGGCTTTGCCACAGAATGACTGACACACTGGAGTTTTTCAAGCCCTGACCAGGCATTAAGTTGTGGAGGGAGTCATTTGGTCATGCTGGCGCCAGAGTCCGAAGTGCTGCCCGGACAAGTCTCTTCCACTCTTTTTGGTGGCTTGAAAGCAAGGGGAGGTTCGGTGCGTGACCTGCATTTGCACTTGCATGCAGCAGGCGCAGCTACTGTTGCTGTTGTCTGCCCAGAAGCCCCTCCGTCTCTCCATTCATCCATTTCTGCCTTCAAACTCTTCCCAAAGGCAGCCTGCCAGTGCTGCATTTTGCCAAAGCTCTGGGCGGAACAATGTGGTCTGGGGAGTGTGTTGGAGCTGAGGTCATTTTGGCTGCTCCGGCTCGTGACTGGTCATGCAGCCGGTCTTGCTCACAATCTTAATACTTCATGAGGAATGTGGTCCAATGTCCGTACAGTCTTCCAGAAGTCTTGACCTTGGTCAGTTAATTCAGGCTTCAGATGACCAGAAAATATTATTCGCACTTGTGACTAAATCTCTTTGTGTTGCAGCGGAAATAAAAGTTCACATCAGCTTTCCAACAGTTTCATAAGTTTCCCTTTTCTTCCCCTTTCAGCGGTCTCACCCATGAAGGCCACACCAGGGACGTGGAGCAGGTGTACCTACGTTGTTCGCAAGGCTCTCTGGAGTGGCTCTACCCCACCGGGGCCATCATCGTCAACCTCCGACCCAACATGGTGTCTCCCGCCGCCTCCCGCCTCTCTGTCTGCATCAAACCCTCCACGGACTCCAGCGGCACCAACATCTACCTGGACCGCAACGGGAAGCTGCGGTTGCTGCTGCACGAGCAGGACCAGGCTCAGGGGAAGGTGTACTGCTTCAGCATTCAAGAGGGGGCGCTCTTCATCGAGGCCGTCCCGCACATGGACATCAGCCGGCGAATCACAGCATTCGAGTACGAACTGGTCAGCAACAGGCTGGGGGAGGTGGACTCACTTGATGGTAAGATACAGTCATACCAGAGTGGTTTTTGCATTAAAATAGGTTTAATGAACATGCAAGTTATTGATTGTTTTTTATCTAAGCGGCTGGACTTGTTTTTGATCGATTAACTCTTTGACAGTTTCTTCGTCTCTGTCTTGTGTTCTTTGCTCAAAGCGTAGCCATCTAGTGGTGGAAACTTGAATTAAGTTGGCCTCTTAATAATAAAGAAATACAACGTTTGCTGAAGTAAATTCCTCAACCGACATTATTTATATATTTTGGTTTTCAAAAAATAGATTTATCCAGTCGATTATTATTGAAATATGAAAATCTGAAGGCTTGTTAGTGTTGGTATCACTTCTCGGCCCGTTTTTACAGCGGTGCAGTTTTCATCTGACGTGAGGCCACGCTGCTGAGAGCTTTAATTATTTTTCTTTTATGGAATGACTTGCGCGGGCAGCCGCACACCCACACACGGGGCCTCGAATGAAAAACAGCCATCTATTTTCATGCTGCGTACCTGCATGACCTGCACAGTTTGAAGCAGCACAACTGTGGAGGCGACTGTTGTTTTTTCCACCAAAAGCCAAACACGAGCAGTGTCAGGTCCACATATTTGTTTGATTGGTCCCTGGCTTCACATATCTGAATCCTGCGTCATTATCTAGCACAGCACAGAGAGGGAGAGGGTTAAAAGTGGGTAGCTGTTTAGGCTCAGCTCTGTAAGTATAATCTGGACCTGTGATGTGGCCCGAGATGGTAAAGAGATGCTTCACAAAGACAGTGGTCTTGTGTCATATGATGCCTGCCTGGGTGGACTGATTGCTCCTTTGCCTCTTCTCATCATCTTTGCTCCATTTCTTAATTCTTTCCTCTGCTTTCCTCTTGGTTCTGACCCGCTGTGCTGGGATTGAGTTGCTCTCCATCAGGCTGGAATGCATCTCCAACCAGATGTTGGGAGGAACTTCTAGGAGCATATCGTTTTTTTTCCAGTCTTTCTTTGCATGCTGTCACTCCCTCAACCTTCTTTCCAGCTCACTTAAATTATTCTCCCTCGCCTTGCCCTTGGCCTCACGATTTCCTACCTCTTGTTTTCTTTCATATGCATTTATCTTTTTAGTATTTTTCTTTTTCATTCCTCTCCCCTTCATACATCTTCTCTTGCTTCTCCTGGTTGTTTGAAGTGGCTTTTGTCCATGTGGAGTGGTATTAGCTGAATGCATCTGGGCCCAGATGTTGCAGGGACTCTGTAATGTGCCTCCGCACACCCCTCTTTTTTGCTGCTCCTCCCATCCTTCTTCCCTCTCTGCTCCTGTGAAGTGGTTTCGATCAGAGGGGTGCTCCATGCGCTCGGCCCAGACAGAGATGCTGACTCGGCTCTCGGCCCATTCCTGTGGTTCTGTTTCATGTTTGACATGTGTAAGCCCGCGTTGGCTCTGCTCCGGAGGAAAGCCATCACTGAGTTTAGGCCTGGACTCGCAGCTTTGCAGGCTCACTTCAAAGTTGAGCGTGCGTTATACCTTAGGCTCCGCCCCCCTCCCCCAGTTGTCCAGCTGTTCCTGAGCCATCCAGGCTTGTGGCTGTCTGACCCCTGATCTCTCTGGTGATGTAGCAGCGCCTTGTGTTTCTGCACATGTTGACCTTAAACACGACTCGCCCCTGCACTCTCAGCTTCAGAAGAAGTCAACTAAAAATAACCTTAACCCTCACAAGTAAATATGATGCAGGCCCGCATTTCTTTACACTGCTAATACACCACATTCAGGGTAATTTCTCTCCTCTGAATGTGTCTTTACAGTGGATGTGGAAAAGTGGGGTGGTTACCAACATGCACACAGTCCACCTGAAACAACTTTCTTTTAGCTTCTGCACAGGCAACTGCTTGTGGCCCTCCCTCACCCCAGTGCTGACTAGACGCCCCTCTCTGCCCCCCCACCTCTTCGCTCCTGAGTGCCACTCTGCCACTAAAGAAAACCGCAGCAGCTCTTGGGCTAATAAAGGCATTTAGGTTCGGCCAGCCACTGGACCACCTGAGTCAACTAATCATTTCTCTTTTATAGTCGCTTTCTCCCACTATAAAACCCTCTGGAGGCGGGTTGCTTTAGTTGCTGCTCTTACAGTCACAGGTCAAAGGTGAAACACGGCCTGGGGTGAACTTTCTGAATTATAGGTTTACATCCAAGTATTTGTCTTTTAGTAATGAGAGTGTGTCCCCTGATTGACCTGTGTAATGTGAGTTACAGATGAAGACGGTAAACTGTCCTGCTTTATCAGGTTCTTTCAGAGGTAATTTTCACTATTAAGGTCGTTACGAACGACACTTGACGTTCTCGTCAGGATCAGCCTCTCCTCATCTTACAGCTCCTCTTATCCTTTTCATCTGGTCCGCGTTTGTCACGGAGTGTCAGGGAGTTCCTGTTGTGGTGGCGATGCTGACAGAACAGCTCCCGTGAGCATTTAAAGCGCACGCAGGCATGCGCATCCACGCCACATTTTTGATCAGTAACGCCAAACTTCGTTGACTTACTTTTATTATTAGCAGCATGCGCAGCTCCTTATAGTTTCAAATTCATAGCTCATGACAGCTAAATCCTGCTCTGCCATTCTTAAATAAATACTCATCTGTTAGGATGGAAAATACTGTGACCATAATTGTCTGGTTGGCCCAGCTAGAGTTGTGCATTTGTGCTGGAGGCACTTAACTGGAAAACCGTGGATCTGTCGGGGCTATTTTTTATTATGTTCATGAGCTGAAGTTAAAAGAGCTCTACAAAAAGTTTTAAATTTTAACTCATTTTGTCTCTTTTTTTTCTTTTAGCACCCTGTCAGCCCTGCAGTGATACTGAGATTCTCCTAGCAGTCTGCACAAGTGACTTTGGTAAGTTGAAAAGAAATTAAGGTGGCAGAAAAGTCATATGGAAACACCATTCAGTGCTGCGTGAAACATAGCCGTTACCAGGATCTAAATCTTGCTGTGCCGCTTTGTTTTTGTAGTGGCACGAGGCAGCATCAGGAACGTCAACCAGGAGGAAGATCACTCATCCGTGACTGTGGCGATCAGTCACCTCTACAGACAGAAGACCCAGGTCTTTGCATCAGGGGGTGTGAGGGTTCGGAGCTGGACGGGTCTCATAAAGATGCCCCTTCAGTGTGGAGTTAAATCTGGAGAGGGCGAGTTTTTATTCACGGGGACTGTGAGGTTTGGGGAGGCCTGGATGGGCTGTGCCCCTCGCTACAAAGACTTCCTGCGGTTGTATCACGAGGCACAGCTGCAGGGGACTAACCCCTGTCATGTGGACACTGACTGACTGGTCTGGAAACAGAATAATCCTCAATGAGCTGGGAGCCGAGCTGAACCAGAGTTCGTGCCGAGGACAGACTGACCCAGTGGCATGGCTCTGCTCGTCTCCTGCTGTCCCATGAATCTTTGGGTGACAACGAACGGAGATCCTGAACGTTGCCAAGCAACAGGGCAGAGCTCCATTTACAGCTGAATGTGATGCCATGTGGAGCATGTTCGGATTGTCACCTGTAAAGTATTAAATGTAGCAACAACAACAACAAAAAGGCCATTTGGTTTTATGTGTATAAAATGTGAATGAATATTGTACATTTTGAAGTTCTCTGTCCTTTGTAAAGAAAAAAAAACTTGCTGTACAGTTTTGACTCTGTTTCTTAAGGCAAATGTATAAAGTGAAAGTCTCATATTTTGTATTAAAAAAAAATCAAAATTTTAGTGCCTGAATTACTTCTTTCAGGCTGTACAATTGTTTTAAAAAAGAAAACGAAAAAAAAATTTTTTTTGACCATTTAAGAATAAAAACAACAAAAAAAAATCCCCCTGCATGATGTTTCTTTGCAAAACAAATAATTATCCCATGAGGAGAACCTCTTTGATTTGCGTGTCCTAATAATATTAGGACACACCTGTTTTATTTTGACATAGGGGGACTCAGGGGGAGTTAGTTTCGGGTCAAACACTTGAACACTCATATGATGTGTATTAGACTCCCTGCTTCAGCCCTGAGGTGGAAACTGTCTGCCAATGGTACCGAGAGATTGATATCAGAGAGTCGGGGTGGATTTCTCTGCATCGGTTCCTGTGGTGACGGGGTGGCCCTGTGTCAAGGTCAATGTGAAAGGCCTCTTTGTTTCAGAGCAGTGGCCCAGTGTGAGTGAGACGTCTGAAGGCAAACCTGAATGCAGTCCTGTGACCGGGCACGCAGCAGAAAGTAGCGCCGTCTGACCACACGCCTAATTTTGATTGGCATATAAACTGCTGCTCAAGCTCTCTGTTGAAATGAAGACCTGTCATTTTGCTTGAGCTCAAATAAAACACAGGAAATGAGTCAGTCAGGTTACGGGGATTCTTAGTGGTGCTGTTAAAATTACATCGAGTCTATGGCTGCAGCTCTTTATTTTTTTTTCCTTTTTTTGTCTGCCTTTTCACTTAACGGAAATGCACCTAGAATGTCTTCGAGACAATTGCTTTTCCAGACAGAAGTGTGCATTGAACTGACACTGTTCCAGCTGACACCCAGACGTCCTGACTGGGAAATGCAAACAGAGTTTCTATGGCAACAGCTCCTCAGTGTGAACCTCTCCGTCCTCAGCCCAGCTTTGAGACTGGGATTCTTGGAGGTGGAGGAGAAGGAAGAAGACGTGGGTCAGTGGGCTTTTCTGGACTGCTGGGTTCTTCATTGGCCCAGCAGTCGCTTCCTTCTTCTTCTTCTTCTTCACCTAATCACACACATTGCTCGCACATGTCGTGTCAGCAGAATTAGACTGTTGCAATCCCCAAATCTACTGAACTTGAAATCTAAATATCTAACAAAGGTATAGTCAGTTGTGTCTTTCTGCAGGATTCTTAAAAGACATAATTTTAAGAAAATGGCCCGACTTTAATCTAAAAGGGACCAACGAGCAGAGCTGTAATGGATGGCAGTCCATCACTACCCTCCTCCACCCTGCTGCTGCCTGACTAAGCGGTGCCATGTGTCTATCAGTCCACCAGTTTAGGGTCCTCTCATTTCATCTGCCCGTTAAACCTTTCACAAATGTGTCTGCAGCTATTTCTTCACTCACTTTTAACAATTCAGCTTGTAAATCTTCAGTGGTGGTCGTGTTTCTTCCTTCCAGCATCCACATCTGTGAGCAATGAAGACTTGTTGGTAGTAAGTATTAAATACAATAAACTGTGGGATTTATGCGTAGTGTGGAATTACAAGTTATGCAAAGAGAGACAATAGAATAATGACAGAATATCCCTGAATGATAATTATGAATGCAGTGCAGATCTTTGAATCTGTCACCTACATGCATTCAGCTGAAACTTCATAGTTCAGGTCAGATTTCGTCATGATACCAGATGAGATGTTGCAATGTCAAGCGGAAATAGATATGACGAATCTTTGTGAATCCTGCGTATTTCGGTCAAAAGTCCCTGCAGGGTCATCATGAAGGAGGAAATGAAACAGAGTGAGATAAAAAAAAACCAAACAAACAAAAAAAAAACTGCAGCTGAGACAAAGTGCAGTTGCTGGGCAGAGGAAGAGGTGGTAAGAGTAGCAGAGCAGGAGATCCCCAGCGGTGAGTGGAGGCCTCAGACTCCAGTGTAGCAGCTTATATTTCATGCCTCCTCGGGAAGTGCTGGAATGTAGGGAATGTGTTGACTTCACACACATGCATGTGCAGCCCCCCCCCATCCAACAACCCTCAGCTCAACGCCCCTCACCCCCGGTCCGAACGCCGCTGCCTTGATTAGCCAGAATCAATGGAGCCTCTGTGGTTTTTCAGCGTGCGGACGTGTGTGTGTCCGTGTGTATGCCTGCTCTGTGCGCGTGGCCCTAACCCCAGCACACATAAACACACTGCCTCAGCAGCCAGAGAGCCACCACCCACACTGAGCCACAACTCAGTGTGCAGCTGCAATCCCGACACCTCCCATCTGACACAATGCCACCCTGACGTTTCTGTAACAAAGTGCAGAATACTACTCCTATTGGAGTTTTTTTTTTTTTTTTTTTTTTTTTTATTTCATATGCAACTGATTGGTTTATAATTGCAGATTTATTTCCAGCTTTGTGTCTGTAGGTCAAATAAAACCAAATTAATTTGACTTTATTTGTGCCATTCCTTCTTTTTTTTATATTTTGAGTGTTTGCTTTTATTGT
>JAOWBL010000023.1:7192231-7205640 GCA_028564865.1 Zenarchopterus dispar
GGGGCACCGAAGCCTCCGACTGCTGACTGGGAAATTTTGCTTCTTCTTTCTCTGCTGCAACACCAACTATCCATCCAGTGGAAACGATTCTTTTTACCACCATCAAAGGAATTGTAGTGGCACTTTTATGTGTTTTTTTATAACAATAAATATGTGAGGATTTTAACCTTTTACTCCAAAACTAATCATAGCTAGTGAGAGTCATTGATTCTATGTAAAGATGGATTTACCCTTCAAGTCTGAAATATGAAGCCAATGAAGTAGCGCCTTCAAGTTCAACATAACTCAAAGATTTTAAAATATACATGCCTTCTCTAGTCTGCCTCTATTAAAAGCTCCAACTTCCTTCATGGAATACCAAGCAAACACATTTGTCCACGCACTACTACACTCTTGTTGCGTAAATTCTCAGCATATAAATTAACCTTCTGAATTTAACTTTATAATCCAGCATTCCTGGATTTGAATTGGGTTTATGTCAATAATAAACTTTTGATTTAATGCATGAATAAATGACTGTCTCTTTGACACATCAATCCATTAAGGGACTAGAGCATGAAGGGCAGGTAGTAACTGAAGAGCTGGATTTGTCGTCCTCAGACTGTTGCTGCCCCCTGGTGGCAGCAGTAGTCACGTGTTGAACTGTTCTGCAGCTGGACTGAACTCTCAGACGGTGAAAAGCTAAAGGTCTGTACACAACTGTTTTCATCTCACTGTCAGGTTTATGTTGAATGACTCTGTAAAGCAAAGTACTAACTCACAATCCAAGCCATAATAACAGCGCAGTGAGCTTACTCAAACCCCGTAGAGACTGCTCATATTTCCAGCCGTGGTGAATTTTAGATTCATGTAGTCACAACAAAACTGATGCTGGATAATAAAAGGGCTGGATGATCTTTTGTTCTGCAGACAAACTGTCCAAGCAGCGATCAGTCATTTAAATCTGTCTTATTTAAGAGAATGCAGTTACTACAATAGGGCTTTGATTCAAGTGCGTGAGGTTGCACATACCTACACAAGTAAACTCAGATGAGAGAAAGCTTCAGTCCTGGTGGAGCTGAGAACAAAGAAGAGACATGTCCAGAACCTCTCCAAAGATAACACCAACACCCCACAAAGGAGAGACAAAATAATCTGCTTTCTGCCGAGGGTGATCTGTCTGAGGGTGCACCTAAAGGTTCACAGTGATTTTTCATACCAAATTTCGAAAGAAAGCAATTGAACAGATCCAGTTTAGTTCATGACATCTGGAAATAAACACGGTAATACAATAAAAGTTGTTTGTCTGCAAGGGATCTGTTAAGTTGTTTATAGTGGACCTGGGAACACTGATGACTATTAACACCTTTAACAAAAACACTAACACCATGTTCCCAATCAGGATTTACTGAGACATCAAATAGAAATGAAAAAAACAGCTCTTAGTGTCATAGTTTTTTTTTTTTTTAACCTACAGAATTAAGTTTACACACTCCTGAATAATCAAGCATTTTATACACAACCAAATCATTTCCTCAGTGGGGGACATGGCATAGAAGATATTCATAGGTCAGTGATGGGTTTGTGTGGCCAATAAGGATGCTTCTTTTTGCCAAGTTTAGTTTCTGGGGAAGTCTCATTCAGATCCTCGATGGTCATCTGATCGAAGGGAATCATGTTCCTGAATTTGTCCAGCTGGGAAAAAAAGAAAAAAGGACCAGATATGAAAATCTGATGAATCTTAGATGGGTTTCTCTCTGTGGAGATGCTATTATGAGATCAAGAAAAACGTAAAAATACTTTTATGCAAGATGATATTTAAGTCGTTAGAGAAACTTTACCTGAGTTACAAACTAAGTTGCCAAATTTTATTTTTTTCCCTTGTCTGCTAGGATACTCTTCCCATCTATCTGTGACCACAGACTAAGATGCAACATGACATTTTGGAAACATTTGGACTTTGAAGCTGCTCTACTTTAGCTGTGTAGTAATCAATTCTCAAGTCCACAAAAAGTCTATCATTATCAAATAAAAGCTGCTACCTTCCAGGATTATACTCGATGAAGTTCCTAGGCTAGAATATAGTAAATGCAGTTTATAGAAGGAAAAATTACAGACCAGACTCTGGGATCATTTTCATGAGCAACAAAGTATGCCAGCCAGATGAAAGGCGGGAAGAAAATCTAAAATGAGATTGTAATTTAGTCTGCATTTGGAGGTTTGTCTTTTTTCTAAACATACACTTGTAGAGTTACACCATGTTGTGTTACAAACATACTACAGCAGGCAAAAAGAGGCACACTGAGATATTGAGTAGGTCTTTCACAGGGTCAAAAGATTATTCTGAATACTTGTATCTGAAACAATGCTTTTATGAAGTTACTCACTGGAATTTGTGTTATATGATAAAAGTTTTGATCTTTTGTTTATATGTGAGATGTGGAGGTATTTATCCAGCATCAGAAGGCTGTAGCACTACTCACCGCTTCTGCTTCCTGTGCATCAATAAGTTCTGTCTGAGTGTCGACAGGCTCAGGAACTTTCAGGGCGTTGAACTGAGAATACATATCAAACACATGCTTTACATGCTTAACAAAAAAAAAAAAAGAAGTTAAGTTGCTCTAAATGAAATCTCACACATATTGAAACTTAAAAGTAACTGTCAGGGAATCATCTTCCTGGTAAAAATTGCAGCTGTATTTAGTGGCACGTGAAAGAAAGTAGTAGGTATAACAGATTCATGGTCGATTCACCTTTGTTTTAAACTCATTCACCATCCCTGCTTTAGCTACAGCCGCTCTGTAGTGGCCCCAGTCAATGGGAGCAGGTTTCTCAGGCAGAGGCGAGTCTGTGAACACAGATCAAACTTCTTTGATCAAAAGAGTCCATTATGAGCACCACTCTCTACTGCTGTAGCTATTTTTAAAAATAAAGTATTCACCTACTAAAATATGTGAATTCCCTTTATGCAACATTACTCATCAAAGCCAACCACTCAGAATTGCAGACTATGACATGCATTCTTGCTAAGTGTGGGACTTTTAAAATCATCAATTGCATATGGATTTGATACATACACTTTTTGATAATCTGCACATTTACAGGGACTTGCCAAGAAATAATTCCCAGATCAGTGAGTCACATAGGTTGGAGACTGGGCTCGGGCCAAGGTAAAGAAAACTCTCACCATATGGTCAGTGAACAAGTGGATAAGATGAGAGTTTTCCCAAAAAGCAAACTGCACTCAGTGGATTTACACACGGGAACTTTATTTTTCATGTGAACCATCACTGCAAAGAATGATCCACTACACCACGCGTTCACAGTAAATCACAAGCATCCCGAGGTGAAATGCTGGTTACATATGGTTCACATTTAACGGGTAAATCTAGCTGAATTCAATGCAGAAATACAAACTTTGCAGAAACAGCATCACTTCTAGTCTTCAGGTTGTTGAACATGGTCCTCTGATTTGGTGGCACCCTCTCTGCAAAAGCCACCCACTCCACACCCTTCAGGGCAGCTCGTCTCCCACCCATGGTTCAGGATGTGGTGACTGTAGGAAGCAGCACAGCTTCGTATGAAAATAAAACAAAACAAAAACAAAACAAAAAACGATTTTTGTTGATTAAAACGCCACATGGAAATCTGTCGATCCTCTGTAATCTAAAAGTTAGGGAAACCACGACAAACTGAGAATTAAATAGCAGTTTCGGGTTATATTCATTTTATAATACTAAACCAAAAAGTCACATTTATTCTGAGAGTGTTTAATAGAGCAGAACACGTCCGAAACTTACCTTTAGTAAAGGACCTCCCTCACCGGAAGTGAGTTTGTTGAGCGCAACAGCTCATCTGACTGAATGTCGCCACCTTCTGGTGAAGGTCTGCAACAGTCGTCAAACAAAAACCTTTTACAACAATAAATTCAGGACTTTTTAACTAACAAACGTACCACTGATAATAAATTTGATGTATAATTTGGAGCAAATTATTACAGTGTTTTCTAATTCATTTATTTATGTTTGGGATGCCTCTTTCTTTTACATTGCCTCTTACTTTGCTGGCCCAAGACACATTTTTGACATTTGATAACAGTTTAATAAATATGCAATAAAGCTGCTTACTTTGCAGCTCCTGTGAGTGCTTCTTTTCTTTTTTAGTGTAGATGTAATCAGTTTCTTACAGTTTGAAGCCCTGACATGTGACGTGTCCAAATAGCAAAGATAAGCTTATCTTTCAGATAGTGAGAATGACTATAGTTTAAATATTACACAAGCTGTACCTAACTTCAACCAGAGTAAGCCAGTTTATTGGTTAACAAGAATCAAGACCATCTACCCAGATCAAGCGTGACCGCACTTCCATCCAGCTGAATGAGAGTAACTGTGCAGTACTGGATATGTTAGCAATGGTTTCTTCATCACTGCTCGGACCCTGGACTCAAGGTCTCAGATGTTTGCGGCGACTCAAACCCAGCCAGAAATGCAGCACAACTTTGCTCCAGTGGTGCCGGTGAGTTATTTGTAACACCCTTAAAATGATAACAGCGTGTTACATGCTGTTCTTTTTTAAATAGATGTCTGTGGTCTTTTGGTTTGTTCATGATCCTGCATGAGCCTGTAAAATAATCTTATTGTTCTAAATGAATATTTTGCTTAAAAGTTACATTAATACACTGAAATGATGACTCTTTAACATTGTGGTTTTACTTATGTTGCTATACTGGCCATTAGACTAGACTGAGTGTGATTGTTCTGGGATGGTATATGATTTTTTTCTCCTCTTTTTCTTTGTTTTTTTTTTAACAGTCTTTTGTTGAAGCACAATTCTGATTTGTAAAAGTACTATAGTTTCACAGTAGAGTAAGTAAACATAATCAGTTTAGTGGTCACTGCTTTATTTGACCCCTGATCTCTATTATGTACCCCAGGTTTCTTCATGTTGACTCTCCTCCTCAAAAACCCTCACTGACCACCAGCTACGTCCATGGCACCTCCTCCTTCTCGCTGCTCCCTCTAACTATAGGCCAGGCCCTGGATGCCACCGTCCAGCGCTGTCCTGAAAAGGAAGCTGTGGTCTTTTTGCAGGAAGGCATCAGGAAAACCTTTGCTCAGTTTCAGAAAGATGTGTGTCTCAGATTTGAAGCTTTCACCTATTACTTTTCTTGCATGCACCAACTTTTAAACATTATTTAGAGAATACTGTTTATAATTAACTCCCCTCGCTTGGTAAAACAATGATTTTTTTTTTTTTTGTAGGTTGATAAGGCAGCTGCAGGTTTACTTGCTCTGGGACTGAAACAGGGAGATCGACTTGGAGTTTGGGGGCCAAACGTATATGAATGGATCCTTTTCCAGTTTGCTTCAGCGAAGGCTGGGATTATTTTGGTCAGTTTAGGAACTGCATGTGCCTTTAACATTATATTCCCAGAAAATGAACTATGGAAATCTGTTATATAACTCAACTATAATCATATTCTTACCAGAGCCAACATTATCTGGATGCTATATTCCATATGTCACATTATTTTATATATTATGCAGCCCAGTAATATAACTTGTGGTATGTCCTGTAAATACCCTCAAGAAAATAATTTAACTGTAATCTGTTGCTGCTCTGACAGGTGTCATTGAACCCAGCCTACCAAGTAGAGGAAGTGGCGTTTACTCTGCAGAAGGTAGTGGGTTACCAGATCCTACTTACATAACATATTTGTACTTCCAAAGCAAAGTGAAATACAGGAGGAATGCTAAAACACATAATGCTCATTCTAAAGTAATTCCAGCTTTGAATGACAATAATATGGCAATACAGATTTCATGTGTTTATTGAAGGTTCAGTGCAAAGCGGTAGTGTGTCCTGCTCGCTTCAAAACCCAGAACTTTTGTGAAATGCTGAGGGAGATCTGGCCAGGAACTGATACAAATCCAACAAACACGGTCAAAAGCTCCAGGTTTGTCAGGGCCACATTTCTGAGTGAAGACTTACCTACACACTTAAAAAAATACAGCTTCTGGTTCTGATACGAGACTGTGTCTTGGGTCTGCCAGGGTTCCAGACTTGCAGATGGTAATTGTGATGGACAGCAGACAGCCAGGGATGCTCCATGTGGAGGATGTCATGGAAGCAGGGGACAGTCGACACTACACCGAGCTTATGGACCTGCAGAGCAAACTGTCCTCTGATGACCCCATCAACATCCAGTTCACATCCGTAAACTTTAAAATTACCCCTCGTAACATGAGCACACATGCAATGTATTTACATAAACAACTATTGTGACTTAATATTTACATTGAGTTTGGGTTTGTTCATTTGTACTAGGGTACCACTGGAAAACCAAAGGGAGCCACTCTTTCCCACCACAACATTGTAAACAACTCCTACTTCACAGGCCTGCGTATGGGCTACGAATGGAGAGTAAGTTAATGCTTATCTGTAAACAGAAGGAAAATGCAAACAGTGAAATTAGGCTGATTTTAAATTTTTGTTTATTTTCGTCCATCAGCCCCAGGTACGAGTGTGTGTGCCCGTACCCTTGTACCACTGCTTCGGCTCTGTGATTGCAGGGATGAACATGGCGCTTCACGGCATCACTCTGGTCTTCCCTTCTTCGGGCTACAACAGCCGTGCCAATTTAGAGGCCATTCAGAGTGAAAAGTATGGACTCCTCACCTACTTTCATCATTGCAGTCTCTTTCAGTTCTTAGATATTATGTGTCAGGGTGCAAATAGAACATGTTGGCTGTTACCATGTCTTTAAATTAAATTAGGTAACTACACACAATGGATTAGACCATGTAATTATTTATTGATCAAAGTAGTGTGAAAACTAAATACACCCCATGACTAAATAGCTTGAATCACACCTTCTACACAGCCTGAAATCCTGGAACACCTTGAATCTGTGTCTCTCATCGCCATGGAGGAATTTTAGGTCCCTCCTCTTTACAATATATCTGTTTTTTTAAATTTAGCTTCAACCTTTTTGTCATAGATTTACAGATATGCCAGGAATCATTATCCTGCTGCACTACCTTACTATCACCAAGTTTTAGCTGTTGATAAGATGTCACAGACTATATTTGCCAATTTACTTACCTAATTTGAAGACGTGGTATGGTCAAGATAAACTTGCTCAAGTTGTTTTTTTTTACTGTAAAACACTTAAGAATTGAAAGAAAGAACTTTCTTTTCACTCCACTCTGTATAGCGTTCTGCCTTGCAGAAATAAGCACTTTCACTGATCGCCATTGATCTCTTTCTGTTACTCAAGGTGCAATTTTGTCTACGGCACTCCAACCATGTTCACAGACATGCTTGGCCAAGATTTAAACAAGTATGACTTGTCATCAGTTGAAGCTGGTAAGAGTTTTGTTAACAAGTTTAATATTTTCTACCTAACTTCACTGCGATGTGAGCATTTGTGAACTTCATTTTTTTAAGGGCTTATGGGAGGCTCGCCATGCCCTCCTGAGATTATAAAGAAACTACAAAGAGAGATGAATATGAAAGGGATAACCGTAAGTAAACACAATTCCTGTGCGTCTTCGAACAACAGGGATTTTAAGAGGGATATCAAGTAAAAAAATATGTGAGCACATAACCTTTTAACAGGTTCTTTATGGCACTACTGAGAATAGCCCTGTCACATTTCTGGGATTCCCACAAGATACCGAAGATCTGAAGATAAACACTGTTGGATGTATAATGGGCCACACTGAGGTATAACTTCTTTTTCACAAAAACCTTTACATACACATATGTCACTTCATCATTGTGACGTAGTAAATAAGGGGATCTTTAATGCAGGCTAAAGTGGTGGACCCAGTCACAAGGCAGATCGTCCCTCTGGGGACATCAGGTGAACTGATGATCAGAGGAACCTGTGTGATGCTCGGGTACTGGGATGACCTTGAGAAAACCAAAGAGGTCATATCCCAAGATCGGTGGTACAGCACAGGGTGAGACAGATTTAAAAAAAAAAAAAAAGCTCCAGATTGCAACTTGATGCATTGAATTTAAATAGGCATGCTTGTGCAACAGGCACCCGAGTTCCTTGTGAGGAAAACCTTTGTGCATAATTGTCTTCCGTACAGTGACACAGGCAGTCTGAACAGTCTGGGATACTGTAGCATTGAGGGACGCATTAAGGACATGATCATCCGCGGAGGGGAAAATATTTACCCTGCAGAGATAGAGCAGTTTCTCTACAAGCATCCGAAAGTGCTGGAGGTGCAGGTGAGATTCTAGACCACTAGAGACTAGCAAAAACCTTTCAAGTAGTTTACAGGCAAGCACCTACCATTAAACTTTAATTTTGTATGAATAGAACCAGCTGTTTATATGGCAAACCATCGCAAGAATGTGGATACTAAATTACTCTGCTGTGATGGCAGGCCTAAATTGCCACTGACCTGCTTCTGTTTTCCCAGGTGGTGGGAGTGAAGGATGAGAGGCTCGGTGAGCAGGTGTGTGCCTGCATCAGACTAAGGGAGGGTCAAACCTCGAGCCCAGAGGAGATTAAAGAATTCTGCAAAGGCAAGGTGAGGAAATATGCTGGACAAAAATAGTAAAAAAAAAAAAAAAAAAAGAAAAAAAAAAGCTAAGAATATATATATGTATAAGCACAAAAGTAAACAGTTTGTGTACTGGTGTTTTATTCTCTAGATTTCTCACTTTAAGATCCCACACTATGTGATGTTTGTCGACAGCTATCCTCTGACTGCTTCAGGAAAGGTAGGAAGGCTGTTTTGATGCCAGCACTTCTGACATGGTTCATGGTTGATTACTAAATTGAAACTGGTTTGTTTTCCTAGATTAAGAAGAACAAATTGGCGGAAGCAATGGAGAAGAAATTAGGTCTCTAATTTTGGATCCTACCGGCTTGTGTAGAAGTCCTGGAAAGTAACCAGTAAAGCCTTCAGCCGGGAATATGTAACTGAGGGGTTGATAATAATATTTAGGTTCTTGAGGGAATATATCAAATAGCATCCTCCTTTCCTACTGCAATACAAATAAACTACACAACATATTCGTCATCTCAGTCTTTATTTAACAATTTAATAACAATATAATACAATGGCAGACACCACTGTATGAGAGTGAAACTATCTGAATCCATGCCATACAGAATCTGAAATAAATAGGACTTTAGTGCCAAATGTAAGTTATGTACAGTGGTGGGCAAAATGTCAACATCTATACAAATTATAGTTTACAAACTGATTGTAGAACTCACGCTAGTAACAGGCTCTGCTGGCACTCATAGTGACATCTCATAAATACTCGCAACAATTACAATTAAAACTAACTTTTGAAATATACTCCAGGATGTGGGAGTGGAATATGTAGAAGTGAGGGGAGGAGAAGGGATAATGATGCAGACACATTTTTGGTAAGTAAAATGGATGTAAAGCCAAGTTAAATTAAACTGACCAAAGAGAAGAACAGCAAATATGCTGCATTACACAAAAGCTCGATTGAACTAATAATTTCAACACATCTGGCAAAATGAATGAGCAGTTGTATAGCAGGCTTTAACCATTTTGTTTTGAGATCTTTTAGAGGGGATTTTGGAGGTAAATTCATATCGTCATTTTAATAACCAACAGCTGGTGTCAGTGAGGGAAAGCAGCAAGCTTGCAGCAAGGTAACAAAACTTAAACACTGAAAAAGGCAAAACATTTCTCTTGAAAATGCCAGGGGATGTCCACAGAGGAATACACTCGACTGCAGCGAAAACCTGTGAGCAGCAGCTTGTTAAAGTTGAGATGAGAACCGCTGAGGTTTCCAAAACTGTTTCAGCCAGTACTAAGAGGAACGACTGAACTATGGCTACATGGCTTTGGACAAGCAACATTCACGTCGGTCACTCTCGCGAATATGGGCTCCACCCATACTTCTCCAACCACACATCACATATGTATGCATGCAAAAAAAACAAAAAACAAAAAAAACAAATAGAAACATTGCATTCTGAGGCTTACTGCAAGATAAATTAGTCCATATGAACACACCCCTTTACAATAAATATACATTCTAAATAGAAATGAGTAACTGTGCAATTTAAGAGAAAAAATTGAGAGGAAAATGAGGTTAAAAGTAAGCTGTGGTCTGTCGTGGACCTTTGTCACCGATAGTAGTTTTCGGATGAATGGAATAGCCGTAGTAATTTGGCCAACTTCGAAAGTTGACAACCAGAGAGCAACGAATTGCATTAACAATCATACAAGCACAGCACAGTACAGCTGTAGGCACATGCAAGTTTGTGGTAGGAACATGTGCACGTACTCACTGATGCACTTAGAGCTGCAACCTGGAGGCAGGTTCCTTGTTGAGTCAATCCTCTCTTGAACAAACTCAGACATGCACACTTCCACACAGGCAAATGCACTTCACTCTCCCTTTCAAGTACACAATCACACATACAGTAGCACAAGTGTCCTCTCTGTTGCCCACTGTACTGGGTGGGTAAGTGTTTCAGCAGAGGTTCCCGTGGCCCTTGGTTCCCTCACACACTTAAAGGCAGCATGCCTGGTGGAGACACGGCCCTGGATGACGCCACAGAGGTCAGAGGGCTGGGGTCCAGGCCATTAACAGTGCTGGAGTTGGACATGCGATATGTCAGCAAACATGGACAGACGTAAAGGAGAAAACCAAAAATGCAATACAATGACCCCACCCCACAGAAGCATATTAGAGTTGCATTGCTAAATTGCACCATGGAGAGACAGGAAGCAGTAGTAAAAACATGGCAGCTACAGGATGACTTACATTTTGTCGAAGTAAGTCGTGTGTAGAGAGTGAGAGAACTTGGTGGCATTCGTATTGATGAGTGTCCCCTTCTCTATGGGGTAATTTTTTCTTGCTGCCTGATCTTTGGCAAAGTTCCTACAAGCAGCAAGTTTGGACTCCAAAACCTAGTGATAAAAGAGAAGACAAAATGTGGGTTTAGACCCAACAAAAACATCCCTTTATTGCCTTGTCAACCTATTCAGGCATTAAAAGTGTAGAGACAGAACAACACACACATACATAAGTTATTAAACTAGCAGGAATAACACCTACCCCCACTTTTCTCAGAAGGTCTCCAACTATATTAAGAGCTGAGATTCGAGCAGAAGGTGTGAGGGTGGGGCTAGTACAGCCGTTGGTCAATGCTAAAGCATATAAGCCAAAATTAGAGCAAATACTATGCAACTGTTCTGATCTCTGCAAAATAAAAAAAGTGTTATTAATCCTAACCTTTTGGGCTGATAAAGGGGTGCTCTATATTCTTTCCTACAGGCGTTGCTGGGAGGGACAAAGAAGCTTGTACGGCAGAATCCATCTTGTCAATGTCTGAAGTGGGGGAGCTGGGTGCCGACATCCGATCTGTGGTCCGCTCTCGAACTGCCAACTCTTGTCTCAGATCTGCAGGAGATGGAGTGAAATTACTCCTTTCCAACCCCTCACAAAAATGACTCTTTGTGTTAAATAACTACAAAAGTGTTGCCTGAACCATTTACCTCGTGCTTCGTCCTTCAGTCTCTGCACAGAAACTAGGAGAGACTCCTTCTCGTCCAGCTCACTCTCCAGGAAGGCATTCCTTTCAATGGCCTGGTTCAAACGCCCTTCAAAGTCTTCAAGAGACACAATAGTTGCCCTAGAAATAGAGAGAAAAACAAAGAGCTTTTTTTAAAAAAAAAAAAAAAAAAACTGCACTGCAGTGGGAACAGGTTATAAAAAAAAAAAAAAAAAAAAAAGAGGAGACATAATATGAACATTGACAGAATTTGCTATTAATTATACAATTCGGACCTTTTTGCCCTCTCCAAGTCATCGTTGGCCTGTTCGAGCTCTCTGACATATTTGTGTAGCTGCTCCTTGATGCTGCGTGTCTGTCCCAGGTCATCCTCTAGCATGGAAATTTGCTTGTAACTCTGGGCATACTGCTGCTCCAGCTTGTCCTGTTAGAGACGGATAAAATGAAAACAGAGAAGCACATGAAGGTGAGCCAATGCAGAGAATCAAGAACAAGGACAGCTCGTTGACCCACATAGTTTGAAAATACCGTTTGTACACTACAGTCACGAACTTGAAAATTAGACGAATCACAAGCCAGTAAAGATGTTCTTCCACATTATTTAACATTCATTTCTTTTTTTTTTTTTTTTGTTCCATGAAGAGGCCTAATGCCTTTTTCCTGGCAAACTTTACAGAGTAATTAGTGGCAGGACGGCATGCCTTTACTGTGGCCCCTAAGGCAAAAAGACATGAAGGCGTCACTCATTATTTCTCTGGTTCATTTACACCATTCAGTTTTAGCACTGGGTGACGTAAGCAGGCTCATATCCGGCACTATGGGAAAACAGACAATATTTGGATAGTAAATCCCTCACTGTACATAACAAACACAATTGAAAATGTAAGTGATAAGAAATGCAGGCTTCATGCCTCCTGTGATTAAGGACCAGGCTTGTCCGTCCTATTTTCTTCTACTTTATCCTGCCATCCTATTAGGGATGGCTATGGTCTTACATAAGAGCATGGCTTATTACACCTTACCATACAAGAGAAACATTGTACCTTGTACTCCAGAATTCAACTGAGATTAGATAACATACAGTAAGCAGAAATGACTTTATTAGTAGATGATAAAGATGACAGCTCTTAAAAAAGTAAGTCACCAGGTTACCTTTAGATTGGACACTTCATTCTTCAGTCTCTCATTTTCAGTTTGTAGGTCTCGAAGCCGGTGTTCGGCCTGGGTAAGCTGTGCCTCCAATTCCGCCTCCAGTTCTCGGCTACCCTCCTGGAACTCCTGCAGCTCCTCTTGTGCATCTTGGCAACTATGTAGTACACACAGAGTAAAGAAAAACAAAAGGTCATTGTCAAAATTATCAGCAACTGTGTTCACAATCCGCCATTCAGTTCTGCAGAGCTGCCCGTGAATGCCAGTTCTAGAAAATCTAGAGGCTTTTGTTCTGCAGCACAAACCAAGCTCAGGCATGTTCTCTCTTACTGATGCAAAATAAACCTGCACAAAAAGAGTGGTAGATATTTCTAGATTTTTAACCTTCAATCCTGACTCTGCAAAGCAGGACAGTGAGCACAGCTCAGCATTTTTTAATTAAGCCTTCTAAATATACCATTCTGAGAAGACCGCTGAACCGTGACAGTAGCTGGTTCACAATAGCTCAGCAAAACAAGCACGCCGTTGTGTCTTGAGTTTTGGAAAGTGTTTAGAGGTCAGGAGTGAAGAAAAAAATGAGACGGGAAAGAAACAGGATGTGTGTACATACTGCTCTGGATTGAACCTATTAAGACAATGGAACAGAGAGAGAAAAGAAAAGAAAAGAAAAACCCTAAAATATTTCTAGTTACACAAGCAAGCAACTTAAATTAGACTAAAATGACAAATCACATCCTTTGGTCTTGGAGCC
>JAOWBL010000023.1:7211665-7223994 GCA_028564865.1 Zenarchopterus dispar
AGAATAGAATTTATTGCCCAATTCAGAAATCTCACAGGTAAAATACAACTGAACCTGAAATCATACGTGGTTGACAATCCTTAAGTGGTTGGATGCATTATTGTCTTTTAAAAAAAGAGAGGAAAAAAAAAGAAAAAAGAAAAATGTGGTATGTGTTTCATGAAATGTGATCCAGACACTTGAACTGGATCCTGTCAGTCAGGCAACAACTGTCACAGGTGGCCGGCCCTGTTTTACAAGACTCTCTAGCCTCCACCCATGAACTAAGAGCAAAGTGAGCCAATGAGGAAATGGGATCTTTGAGATCACTGCACTTCACACTGACAAACTGCTCAATCGATTGTTTTTAATTTTGGTAACATTTTGGTCCCCTTGTACATGGAACTGTTCGGGGAAGACAACCAGGAAGACACACGGGAGTGTCCTGTGTGCTATGAGAATCTTTCGGGAATTGAACGGACTTTGAGCTGCGGACATGTGTTTTGCCACGACTGCCTGGTGAAAACCCTGGTCAGCATCAACAGTGATGGAAACATCAGAGACACAATTGCTTGTCCTATCTGCCGTCATCTGACGTTCATCAGGAGACAAAAGGAAGCGCTGGTGTCCCTTTCAGCGATCAAGGATCCAGATGGAGGACAGACCCTGGAGGTGCCTGTTCCTTTGCCACCGGGGCATCCCCAGAGCGCACGGCGCGCATCCAGGGACACTTTACAGTGTGGGGTTAACTGGATCGCCAACTGTTGCACTTGCATCTCCCAGCGAGTTCATCGCCAGATGTTAATCAGCCCCAGTCAGAATGAGTGTCAGATTTTCATAATAAGCGCCCAAGGACGACCTATGGCCGAGGAAGATGCGCTGGACGTTGTGTTGACTGTGGTGCAGCCTCAGCGCAGGAGAAGACGCAGAATTTGCACAACAGCGCGATGCTTGCTGTTCTTGCTCTCGGCATTTACTGTGCTCGCTCTGGCAGCGGCAACTTTACCCTGGATATTATTGGCATGACCCATTTACGACGAGGCCTGGATTAAAGTGCCAAGGATGCGGATGAAATGATTTCTACACTTGTAAGTGTAACTTTAGTTTGAAAAGGAGACACAGACGAAGAGTTGGAAGGGAAAAAGATGACTTGGTTTCCTGCATTTCTATACATTGGGACTATATAGTGACTCAAAACCAACAAAATGATTAAGCTGGATATAATCACGTATTGTGGCAGAAATTATGGTTCTCAAATATTTATGACAAAATACATTCTGTATTACTGCATGGAAGGACAACAGACCAGAACTTCAGGGAATTATTTTATGAAATGATAAAACTTCACCATTCATCTGCATTTTGTGTGTGATCAGTTCAGTTCCACGGTTTTGTTCCATTTATTTCAATAACTTTGTGCAACACAAAAGCACAAATGTTGAAGGAAAACATCAGCCATAAACCATGTATGAAAGATTGCTAGAGTAGGCCTTTTTTTCTTTAATTTAACTTTATGTTTTCATCAGTCCAGTGTTTACTACTTATGTAAATGTCTTACTTTTACTATCAGCAAATGAAAATTACTTTTTTTTTTTTTTTTTTTTTTACTGCAAATCAGTTTCTGCTGCTTTGTTTCTATTTTCCAGGGCAGAAATCTCTGACAGGATTTATACAGAATATTGAAAAAAGTCCAAGAAAAATATTGTCAGTACTTATTTTTTTCAATATATAAATCTCAAATCTATTGCTTATACCAAATGTGTGAGTTTTGCCTGACTGATCAATAAAGAATGTAGCTTATAGAGGACACCAAATCTAATAAAATGTGTTTTTGTTGGAATAGTTTCTCCTTTTATTGTTGTTTTTACAGCATGACCTAGTAAAGTCATTTAGCCTAGCCTTTGACTTTTAACAGTGGAAAAGTGAGGATGTTTATAGGGAACATGTTCACTTCTTAAGTGCATTACCAAGCAACAGTATAAAGTTTGCTGGATCCTTGACAATAAAGTCCTCATTTTATGTCCGTGACACTCTTCACGTGAAAAAAGAAAACATTTCTATTGAATTCAAGGACAACCAAAATGTGAAAAATGTTTTGATCATCTATAATTTAACAACTGTAAACAATTGTAAACCATTTACACAATCATATGATGTCAGAGCAGCTCATTTCAGTCCTGCGTGTGTTGCTGACTTCCCTGTTTCCAAGCAGCAGGTAATAACTTTGTGAGTCACAGTCCTCCCACTTTCAGGATTAGGCTAAATGTGTGAAACTGCAAATAGAGATGAAAAGGTAATATTTGTCCTAAGCTTATAGGTTATGGAACAAAAGATTATTGTATAGCACAGTATATACTGAAAGGAAGTTTTCACACCAATTTGATTTTTGACTTTAACAGCCTACTGAGTAAATGGAGGAAAAAAAATTCAAAAAGGTTAGGGAATTAAACCTTGAACTCTGTGGACTGGTACAAGGTCCACAGGTGTACTGAGTGACACCTCACAGCACTGGTGATATTTAACTTCTTGGCAACATCCTATCAGATTGACTCTTCTTCCAGTGTGCATAAAAAGAGTGTGAAAAGCGACACCTTCAAACATTTCTATAAGAAATAATTGATACGTCCTTGGCAGTCTGAAGGAGATGAGCTGTGCCTAGTCTGAATGTTGTAAGAGGAGACCCTGCTGGACTGTAGCATTAGATTACCACTGATTTTGTCTGAATGTGGTACCGTAACAGTTAAAAGTGTGAGCATACCACTTTAAAAAATAATGAGTAGGTGTGCCCAGACTTTTAACTGGTGCAGATCGGTTAGGTTTATTTTAGCCAAGCTGACAAAAGCACAGAATTTATATTAAAACTAAAAAGAATGCTAAAACCACATGGGAAGGGAGGATGGACACAGCTTTTTATGCAAAGTGTTGAAATGTTTACTCAACTGAGCTGCAGAGAATTACGCAGCTTGTTGTGGAGCTTCATAACAAATTAAAGACTTTTTTCTTGGAATGAGCTTTGTCAGTATCACCACCATCCTGTCAGACATACACTCCTTGTTTCCTCTTGGGGTAATACCCCAGTCATCCTGCTGGGCCAGTCCTACAGGTTACACACCTGAAGAGGCTGCTGTTTTTTCACCTAAACCTGATTTCATGAGAGGATTGTGTGTCTGGATAATAATAATTATTAATGGTATTTGATGAAACTCATCTGTCAAACCACACCTTTTGTGTTGTATGTGTGCCACTGGAAGGAGCTACATAAAATACAAAGTTTTAAATGGATGAACAATGTTTGTTACAGTTCATCTTAGGTCACATAAACATTAGGTAGTGTCGAGAGGCCAGTTATACCACTGCAAGACAAATGTTTCAGGTCTTTAATAATAATAATAATAAAAGAATATATATATATATATGTGTGTGTGTGTGTGTGTGTGTGTTCCATTGATAATATATATAAATTCATTACTGCTGTCGAAGTCAAATCAGCCTTCAGACCACTAAAAAATACTGACTTTTTTTCCATTCAGTAGGAATGTGTTTTTACTTCACTTCTAAGTTTAAACTAATTTCCCTTGTCATTAGCTTTTCTCTTCTTGCACATTTTTAAAAATCTCAAATCTACAATTTAATGGTTGTAGAAAATAGCTTAATTTCAAAAGCTGTCATCAAAGGACAGGTAAAGAAATAAAGCCTTATTGTAGGATAAACCACATGGTCCATGTATGTCTTTAACAAAGTATAGAATTATATTGTAATTGTATTTGTATGTCTTTCAGGCCAGATAAGATGAGATGGTGTCCCGTTCTGAGCCCATTGTTGTGGTACACAAGCCTGCTTTGATTTTTGAGAGTGTGTGTGCATGTCTGTTTGTGCCTGTTTGAGAAATTATAGTTTTATAATTATAAGTGATAACACACTTAGTTTTAAATTATAAGTGATAACACACATTTGAAACATGACGATGTCACACACCTGAATGACCTTCTTTTGTTGCATGTAACATCAGTATAGTGGCATTAAACTGTTATATTTATCAGAATGTACAATAATGTCCAGAAGCTTTTGGACAATGGCAGAGTTTCTGTTTCTTTGTTTTTCCTTTTTTTTAACATTACAGATGACCACAATCAACTTGAAATAAAACAATCAAGACATGATCAGAGTGTATGTCTCATAAAAATATGGTATTTGGCATTTAGGAATTACAGACACTTTGAGTAAAGTACCAAAATGTTCAAGGGCTCAAACAGCATTTGGACAACTGTATAAGAAGGAATTCAACTGGCCAGCTGCAGCCCATTCCCTTTTTACGTCAAGGCAAATGAAAAGCGTCTGGATTTTGAGTTGTTATTTGGCAACTGTTTGACTGGAGCTACTGAAGTCCAAAGAGGTCTCACTGCACGTTAAGGAGGGCATCATTAGACTGAAAAAAATTAAAACGAAATAAAACAAAATTAACCTACAAAAGCGACAGGATAAACTGATGTATAGCCAAAACAACAGCTTGGTGCTTTATTAAAAAGAAACAAAGCACTGGTGAACTCATGATATCGGAAGGTCCCAGAGACTGTGCAAGACAGTTAAAATAGATGAGCACAGAATCCTTTCCTTGGTGAAGAAAAGCCCCTTCACAACATCAACAGAAGTCAAGAATACTCGTGGGAATGTAGGGGTATCATAAAAATCCAGAAACACATTTGTGAGCATAGAGAAGGTTTTCAACAAAATGAAAACTACCGGTAACAACCAAGAACATAATAGCCAAATTAGACTTTGCCAGAACACTTCTAAAATGCCCACCATATTCTGGAAGCAGATCCTTTGGACAGATGAAGCAAAAAAAAAAAACGGGAAGACAGGAGGAAGGACAAGGAAAGAAACAGGCTCACTGTTTCTTGATGATTTGCTGACAGAAGTAGCAAAATGAATTCTGAGGTGCTTAAAAATAGACATACTCTATGCTCACGTTCATCCAAGTGCTACAGAAGTGACAGGACAACCTTTAACAATGGAGATGGATCACGACCCTAACACTGAGAGAGCGACTCATGACATTTTGAAGGCTAAGAAATGTAATATTTCTCAATGCCCAAGCCAGTCATGTAATCTAAACCCAACAGAGCATATTTCTCAGCTACTAAAATCAAAACTGAGGGCAGAAAGGACCCCAAACAAGGAGCATCTAAAGGTGGCAGCAGTGAAGACCTGGAAAAGCATCTCCATGGAGAAAACTCAGAATTTGGTGATGTACATGGGGTCTGCGTGGGGGTATCCTTCAAATATTAAAAGTTATAGTTACATTTACAATTATGTTACCTTGACAAACCCTCCATTCCCCTTTTGTTTTTTGGTTTGAATTGCCTGTAACTCCTGAATGACACATGCCCACGCCCCCATTTTTTTTTTTTTTTTTGGAAAACCTCTGATCACACCTTTATTGTTTTATTTCCAGTCAATTCTGGTGGCATTTTACAGGCAAAGTCATAAAAAAACTCCATCATTGTCCTAATATTTTTATTATATCTGTATCTGCGTTTGGGTAACAGAGTGCTTGATTAAGGAATAAATTTGTAGACTAGATAACTGTCAAATTAAAAATAAATGACATTAGAATAAAAATAAAGTCACATTAACCAGGTAAGGTTATTACAAATGTAGATTTTAATATATATTTATTTCTGACATTCTGGTAAGGATCGCAGATAGGCTTCACAGTACACACTGTGTTCCACTTGATATGCTAAGCAGAGGAGGGAGGAGTGGGCATGGTGGACTTGAGAAGCGACAGGTTTTGTTTGTACATTAGTTGTGAAAGCAGAAGGAGGCAGTACATCCACAGGCAACTTCCACTCCTCTACTGTATTGCTCAAGACCCCACAAAGGACCACCTGCTGGGACCCACATTCTCTAGAAACCATTAATGCATCTCAATGTCACCCCCCTAATCATCTCTAGAAAGATAGTGATTGACATAAAAATGTGGATTATCAAAAGACTATCTAAGTGCATGCATGACACTTATTGATAGATTAACCCCCCCCAGGCCCCTCAAAAAATGTAAACTAACTGGAGTGACATATTTTGTGGTAAAGTGAAATAGGAAAGAGGCCTAGTTGTTGAAAAAAGCTTCCTAAAACTGTAGAAGTGCAAAAGATTACACTTGGAATATCCACTCATCCATTAGCTTCTGCTTGTCTGGGTTAGGGGTCATGGGGAAGGCGCCTGAGCAGAGAGACCCAAACTTCTTTCTCTCCAGCTACCTCCTCTAGCCCTTCTAGGAGGACACGAAGGTGCTTCCAGGCCAGCCAGGAGATGCAATCTCTCTGGCTCTGTGCCTTCTCCAGGTTGGACATACCCGAGAAGCATCCTAACCAGAAGCCTGAACCACTTCAGTTGGCTTTGATGTGAAGGAGCTCACCTCCAAGTCCCTCCTGGATGACTCATCTTCTCACCCTATCTCAAAAAGGAGAGAGCTTATGAATGCATAATTAAAAATGACTCTTAAATTATCATTGAAATTAGATATTCCATGGAATCAAGATTCAGGTTTTTGGGGAGGGTAAAGATTGTTTTTTTTTTTTCTTTTAGCAGCTTAATAATAACCAGACTTATCATGAATATGAATGCATGCTTCCAGGTGGCTCTAAGCTCCAGTTACGATGCACAAAACCATTAGGGTAATACTGCCATGTTCTAGTAATAATACATGCCAACAGACCCCAACTGACTTAATTTAAATTCTCATTTGTCCTGTTTGATATTACATATTCAGGAAGCCTACCGTTTGAAATCTGTCGGTCACATTCAGAGATACACCTCCCTCCCTGTACAAATGTATGGATCCAGCACAGAAAATAAATCCTCTAACACATTGTAATTATGCCTATAGTTTGAAAATAACAACCAGAGTGAGGGCACTTGCAAATGTTGTCATATATTTACCACAACTATCAATATAATCAACATCACCAAAATCTCCATAAACATAATCCATAGAGAACACACACTGAGGCATACCATAGATCCCTTTTAGAGAGATTAACCTAGAGTTCATTTTTCCACTGAATTCACACATGAAAAAAAAAAGATAGCAATAACTCAACATAGTTAAAAAGATTGCTTTGTAATGAAATTAATGGCTTTTTTCTGAAGGTTCAGAAAGGGTGACTGACCACTTTTTTTGGACCGAGGTGGATCAGTGAACACTGTAATTGCACTTTAACTGATAAAATTACCTAACACATATTTTGCATTAAATAAAAAAAGTGACACTGCAGCATCTGGCATCTGAAAATACCTCCAATTAATCTTCTGGGTTGAGAATGTCAACACTCGATGCAAATATCTTAAAATCTAGATGTATGCCAACATTTATGATGCCATTTAACTTAGCAAATAGTCAGTCCAACAATATAGGCTTAAACTGGTACATGTGGGGCAGACTGCGCTAACATTATCCAAGATTAAAAACAAAACAAAACAAAAACAAAAACAAAAAAAACACAGGGCATCAGTGTGCAAGTCATCAGAGCTATAGCGTGCTAAAACTAAAAAACTTGTGTGATAGAATAAGAAGACCTCAGCTGATTTGTAGCAGAAAGAACATTTTGCATTTCTGCTGCAGCATCATTGTTACCTGGTGTTAAAGTAAAAAATTATAAGTCTACAGTACACCTGTTCATTGTGTGCAGGGACAAAAATAACATCAATTTTTAAATCATTACATTTTCTACACAATAAATATCAGCACATATATTATAATTATTATTATATTTTCCAGATATGCATTTCACATATACTTTCCCCCTCAGCTTTATACACATCGGTTTATGTACAGTCTGTATTTACACTCGGGGTCAAACCTGATCCTGAAGCACTTCAAACAAAGTTAAGAGCGATATATTCACACGAACCGAACATCTGTGTAGTCATCCATCCATTATCAGAAAGCTGTAACAGCGTGACAGGCATGGGGTCTAAATTTACTCTCCGAGGTGAAAAGAAACCACAAAAACAGTAGCACTCACACAAAATAATGAACTGTCATTCTGAGGCCCTTGATAAGATGCAGGTCAGACATATCGACTTGTCATGCAAAAATATTGTGGCGGTTCTTCTTCCAGACTGAACAATGGAGGCAAGTACAAAAGCTTGATTTACAATAACATTCTTCTCATTCTGTGCTGGTAGTGTATAAAGTGAGTTAAAGTGAGCTTACCAATACAAAGGTAAATGCCTGATAAAGAATTACAGTTGTTTTCTGTGGCAGAAGAGGAGAAATAAAGATGAAGGGGTGGGCTGACACTAGGAATAAAAACTGCATTATATGTTTCATCCTGCATGAAAAGCCTGTCTCAAGGGCTCAGCATGTTTATAATGTGCACAAAGCTTGAATACCCTGTGAGCGATAAAACCAGACCGCGCTCTTACTCTTTGTCTCTGTTTCAACCTGAGGATGGGCTTTTAGTCTTAACTATGTCAAGCTCTGGGTTTGTACAATATCATATTGCAATTTGATTGCATTTTTTTAATAAGGCAAAAAAAAGAAATTCAAAAAAGCTGAAAAATATAGACCAATGCATCAAACAACAGATAGACAAAGCAAAAGAAATAAGTAATACTTATCTATATCCCAGTCTTTCCTCTTAAAGGCAACTGTTCCTCCACTATGGCATTTTGGTGTTTTGTAGTCACATTAATGTAATAGCGAGCAGTCGTAAAAGATGTGTTTTTGCAGTCTGTGGCAGATGTGACGGAAGGTACATGTTCTGGTTTCAGGTGGGCAATTGGTGAGACCACTTGGTGTTTCCATCAGACCTTGGCGGCGACAGTTAAGAGCATGTTTAGCCTCAGGGGGCCTGGTAAATGTTGCCTCAGAGTCATTGGTCATAGAATGGTGCTCTGTGGCTCCTCCTCAGGCACAGCATCGCCCTCGGGAGAGTCTGTCACTGCCAGGGACCTCCTGCGGGGGGCACCGCTGAACTCATCGATGAGGCTGTCCAGATTGACATTGATGGAGGGGATTTCATAATTGAAGATATCTAATGGTGAGCAATGATGGGAAAGGTGAGCATTGATGAGCAGAATATGAAATGATGTTCATGAGTGACAGGAAGAGAAGAGGAGGGCATATGATAATGAGGCGTAAAAATGGAAGAGAGCAGAAATAATATTAATCGTTGTGCGACTGAACTCATGGTAAGTGGCACATGGTGACTGCCCTGATTGAAAGAATCAGTTGATTACTTGTGCTTCACATTCTACACAGGGATACTTTTAGTGTGGTATTAGTGATACCAACAAACTTGGCAAAGACTGGTGGAGTGTTTCACAGCTTTTTGTGTCTTTTGAGACAACAACAACAGATATTTTGTCAGATAACATTCAAGAACTGGTCAAAATGACTGTACAATGACACATTACAAAGCTACAACAATGACCAGATAAACCAACACAGAGGCAACAAGATGTGCGTGGAACTCTAGAAAAAAAAATGGCACCAATACACCAAGTGGCTTAAACTAACTGAAACTCTCCCATCATAAATGTTGCTGAGAATAAAAATAATTAAATGTGCTGCTCCATTTACTGGAAGCTGCATATCCAAACAGACTGGTGACTGTTCCTGTGTAGGAATGAGATGGTACGAGGCAGTGTAGTAAAGAAGAAGCTGAGGTTACAAAAAGCGATGAACCTGCAAAAAGGAAGAGTGGGGGGTTACCAGTGGACCCCCGATAAAAGGGCAGGGGGATGTCTGCCAGCATGGGGCTTGGAATGGGGGAACAAAAGGAAAGGAGGGGCTTTACGATGAACCTTTGTAAGCAATGGTGTCTGCAATGTGACAAAGGCGTGGTGCACTCTGGGAAGTCCTTAAGCCGTGCATTATTAGTTGGACTGCAAAACAGCGCAATGAGACGATAATGGCAAGCTGCAAAGAGGGGAGAGTGTTTTGCTTGGGAGCTACAGGTGAGTGTGTTTGGGCAGGCTGCAGGAGACCCCAGAGGCATCCACAGTACGAGGCCAGGCAGTGAGATGGAGTGCATGGGGCGGGGGCGGTCTGGCTTACCCTAAAAGTCCCCCTCACACTTAGCCCACACTGAATGTCTGGCCTCACACAGCTGTAAAGTACACAATAGTAGCAGGGGGGACAAGAGAATGATAAATATAACAAAGGAAAAGAATGACTGGAATATATTGACAGTTCACCTCATCATCAGAACATTATGCTGCGGGGGTTATCTGAATATGTTTAAACGCCTGCTCACAGTGAGAGACACCTGTCTGGTGTGCACTGTGCAAGCCTCTGACCTACCTCTGCGGCGTGGGGGTCTGGGTAACACAGATAAACAGAGAGCACATGATGAATCTAATGGCAACTTCCATACAAGCAGGACGAGCTATGCTTTCTGATGTTTCCACACATTACCCAGAAACATCATCACATAACAGAAGCAATGATTACACAGGTCAGGAGATCTGCTCACTACAATAGCACAAAAATACTAACATGTACATTGCATAATTTTCAGGCATCTGTGTTTAAAAGGCAACTTTTTTTTTCATTCAGGTATTTGTTGGGGAGCAGTCAGTTAAAGGGAAGGGAATCTTCTATGTCTACTGTCCTACAGGGTCCTACACTCGACCACCGTCTAAGTTGGACAGAGCCACAGCAAGTCTGAGGGAGGGCCGCTGCAGCCCCGCCTGTGGTGGTGGTGGGGGTGTCGTTGCCGAGGGCTGATGTTTACCTGTAGACATGCTCTCTCCAGGAGACAGTCCGTCCAGGAAGCCTTGCTCCAGAGGCTGGGGAACTGGAGCCGTGGCCAGGCCAGAGAGCCCCGGGGGAATTGTGGGCGGCTGAGGAGGGGGCAAGCTGGGTCTCTGCCTGGGCTTAGGGGCAGGCCGTGACTTGGTGAGTGTTCCTGTCAGGGAGGGTGGTGACGAAAGGGAGTGGGGTGCTCCTAGAGGAGTCTGCCCAGGGGAGGATGGTGGGACTTGCCCTGGGGGACAGGTCAGTCCATAAGGGGAAGGTGTGCTTGGAGGTGTTGGAGAAAGGCTGACCGGTGATGGCTGACCTGTGGACTGGTCGGACATCCCTCCAGACTGGCCGTAAGGGACCTTGGGAGGCACAGGGGCCAACTTCTTGGAACCTAAAAAAAACAGGAAACAGCTTTATCACTTTATCCTGAGAAAACATATGAAAAAAACACCTCAAGAAACATTGTGAGAGATCAGATTTAAAGCGTTTCTGACCTTTGCGTAGAGTGTGTGGACTGTGCTCTGTGGAGTGGGGGGACTGGCTGCTGCTCTGAGGGCTACTGTTGGGTGGGACTGTTGGACCTACCACCTGGATGGCTTTGTGCCCAATTACAGGAGAAAGCTCTTTACTCTTCAGTGAACTGGAAAAATAACAACAGTCAGATATAAGCATACCTATCAGATCAGACACATTTGTAGCTGACTGTTTTAGACTTCTCTCATAAAAGTGCTGCCACATGAGTCACTACCACCATCATCACCATCACCGCCTACCATGTTAAATTACATTTCTACCAATATTTTATAAACCCAAAGAATAATATACAGGACAAAGGAGCTTTTAAAGAATACTTACAGAGCAGATAACATTCCAACTTTTTAAATGCCTCTTATTTACAAAGAAATGGAGCACAGAATTTCTGAAACCTACAAATCTTGACTTGTGATATATTTACATTATATCAAAGATGACACATCAACAATCTGCTGAAATACAGGATGAGTGATGTGGAACATTTTGTCATGTAAAGAAAATCAATAACAGGACATGAAATGTTAATTCACTGTGTTATTACAGACCAAGTAAATTTCATTTTGCTGTAACATAAACAAACGGGAAGATATCAAAGAAATCAAGGTGGATTTGACATATTGCAGACAACTGGATGCACACTTAATTAGTAAAACACAAACAGAAAATACATCTACATTGTTTGAAAAGTTACTTAATAACAGAGTAACCTCATCACAATGATTCTATAATATGTTAAAGTGACTGAAACTTATTTATATATTTGGAGAGACTGTGTTCAGTAGGTATTATCAAAGCTGTGGATTTAAAGTTAAGATGCGCCAATTTCAAATTTCTTTACCAATCCTGCATTAAAGGTATGGCCTGCTGATACCGGTATGATCAACTGCATGCATAGGCTTTTCAACTTTTGTTGTCTTCACAACACTAAGCATTTTCAGCAGGTTAATACTGTTATTGCAGATTCTGATCACCGGCTGATAAACTGGTACATCTCTATTTTAAAAGGACACAAGATGTCTAAAAAAAAAGTTGAAGACATATCTTTTAAGCTTATATG
>JAOWBL010000023.1:7224094-7256649 GCA_028564865.1 Zenarchopterus dispar
TATATATATGTATATATTAACCTAATAATTGCTAACCCTGTCTCTTTAAACTTAACTTCCTACTTTTTAGTGATTTTTTTTTTTTTAAATCACAAAAATGCCTTGGTGTTTTCCAAAAATGACAGGATCTTTCTGGAATGTTTTATGAAGTCATTTAGCCACTTATACTGACCTTGTTTTCTGCAGTCGGAAGAAAATCATGAAAAGTCTTGCTTGATTTGGGGTCGTTAGATGTAAGGTGGCAATTGGAGCAAATCAGCCACTCTTTTCTGGATTTTGGAGTTTTGGCAAAATCAAAACTGTTTAATATTACCTCGTCTCATGCAACCAATGCCATTCAATGATGCATTTTGTGTCAGCAAAGAAGTAGAGGTGTTGTTGTCCTTAGATTCACAAAGTAATGTGGTTCTAGTTGTGCAAAATACTGATCCTGTAATATCCCCAGCTTAAAACTTTGGCTTTATCATTTTTAAATGTGAGAGAGTGGCATATATTGTATTGCAAATCTTCCAAATGTTTTTGCATAGTCTTCTAGTGCATGTGTGACCACCATCATATTAACTTTTGCTCACAAACTCTGGCAGTACAGTCATTTTTTTGGACACAACATCATTATAAATGAGTTGTGTGTCTTCAACAAATAAACAACCTGAGAGGCAAATCATGGAGCAAGGAGGAGTGTCATCAATTGAGCTGTCAAGGATTTGTTGTTATGATTCATACTGCCCTCTGTGATTGTAACACCAAAGACATATGAGTCAGGAAGGTGCCAGAGTCACTCCCTACAAGAGCAGCACTTGCTCCTGCTACTCAGGGATATTCTATAACTTCCTGCATTGCTTCCTGTTCCATATTTGAGCAATATGTTGTGCAAAAAACTTCAAAAATCCCTAAAAATGATAAGGTATCCATCCATTGCTAGTTAAAAATTTTGCTGTAAAACTCAAAATAACCACATTTGTATGTGTTTTACTAGCATCAAACTACTTAAACCAGGAACATCTTTGGTTACTAGGATACCCACATGACAGACATATTCAGACAACCCCAATGTCAGAATCTTAGGTGTGTAATTTAAAATGGGAAGGGGGAAAAAATAAAAGAAGCAAAAAGCAAATGAGCCAGCGAGCTAGAGGAGAAATACAGCTGCCACTCTGTGATGCATCCACAGTCGCCATGGGTGTGTTGTATTTACCTAGTCAGCCTGGGGGGTCCTCTCTCTCGGGCACATGGACAGGCAGTCCACGGTGGGGGCGGGGGCACGGACGAAGGGAGACTAGGGGGGTTGCCAAGGCTCTGGTCATGGCGGGCTAGTACCAAAGGGGTTTTGATGTAAAGTGGTGAAGCATTAATATCGGGCGGGGGGGCATGCGACATGTCACCAGGCGGGCTGTGCTTGGCAAAGTGCAGACAGCTAGGTTTAGGATTTGAATTGATGTCAAGTGACGAGGAAGAGGAAGAGGAAGAGGAGGAAGGCGGCAAGGCGGGAGGATTGAAGCCAGACCAGCGCACTGGGGGTGGGGGAGAGCCAGGAGGCTGGGACTCAGGACCTGGTGCCACTGGGCGAGCACAGGGTGGGGGTTTGGGATAGAAGTGGTGGGGGGCAGAGTGGCACGAGGAGCTGGGGTAAGGTGGGGGTGGCCGGTCCTCCCCAGGGGGTGGGTGGGCATGAGAGGTATCCGGCCGATTGGGCGACACGTTGTCTGAGCTGTAGATATAACGAGAATAGACAGCACAAATAAAACAGCTCTAGTGACTGAACAGGGAAACGCATTGGAGCGATATACTGTAGGATATAAGCTATTTTGATGATTACGGTATGTTAGTGTGTTAGTGGGTCCAGAGCCAAAAACAGGGTGGAAAAAAAAACATTTTTTTTAAGATAGGTGGTGGGCACCAAGCTTAGCACACAGTCAGCTTAGTGTAAATGCAAAGACAAGCACAAAGAAACAGCAAATAAAATCAGGTTTTGCCAAAGGAAAATAATACAGTGTGTAGGGCTTCTTCTGTGATCACCTTGTGTCTGCACACTGCATAGAGCTCTGAGGATCTTTCTCTGGTGCCAAAGTGCTTTCAATATCTTCAAGCTGAGCTTACTATCTCGTCACAGCTGGATGCGAACCCTATTTGTCCTCATCCTACATGCCATGTTTGCATCCTGGGTCCTGCAGTCAGCCCAGGGCAGTGTAAAACAGACACAAAACCCTTTCAATGGCTGAAAGAGCCACAGGAAATGAGGGGAAAGCCAGCCAAGCCAGAAGCTAAATTATCTTTTGTCTGCCGCACAGGCAGAGACGGTGACCGTGATGTGATTATTCATGTGTTTATATATGAACCAAAAAAAAAAAAACAAAAACAAAAACAAAAAAACAAAAATGGTGAAATTAGTTTGAGTGTCAACAGAAAAATGAGTCAGGACTAAAACTGCAAAAGCCAAATCACGACAGTGAGATGTTGGATATATCAGCATGCTTTGAAGGGCTTGCAGATTGAAGCTTTGTGGCATTTATGGGAAGACAACTTTGAAAGGGTGCTTGGACTGAAAGCACTTCTGAGCTCAGATAAATAAAAACAAAAATATCACCCACAGTCATAATAGCCTGGCAAAGCTGCAGATTAAAACTCCATAAATGCAGATTGTGAAATCATTAAAAAAAAAGAAGAAAGAAACACAGGATGAAACATGAACATGTTGAAACCAAAAAGAATATTGAAGCACTGCAGATAACGAACACATGGGTAACATAAGCCAAGGATCTATATCAGATTCAATTGGGGTTGTTGATGGTGATGATGATGGTGATGAAGATAAGAGTGGGAAAGAAAGCGTAGGCGCCTCCGTTGTGACTTACCAAACCCTGTCCCCAAGTGGCGGTGTGGCGGATGGAGAGGTGGTGAGTTCCCCAGGCTGCTCTGGGATGAGCGTGTCTGCAGGAAAGCCAGGGCCTTGCATGCCCGGAGGGGTAGAGGAAGTCTTGCGTGCCAGCGTTGATGAACCTTTGCGAGACACCCAGGAGGTGTCCATAACCCGCACGCCCATACTGGAGAAAAAAAAAAAACATGTCTAGTGTTATGTATGACGATGACGGTGCCAGCCTGAAGGGAGTGGGGGTAGTTGGGGAAGAAGAGGGGAAAAAGGAATGATACAGTACCTTTGTATCTTCCTAATGCTGCGTTAGTAAGGGAAAAGAGAGGCAAAAGGGGTGTGAGGTCAAAAGTAATGTAGACATGGGTCACAATACCATACTGAAGCCACTCACTCACTCAGTGTATGAAAGTGAGATGAGATCCGCAGTGGCAGGGAGAACCAGATGGGATATCCAAGAGTGAGAGCATGTCAGGTCACATTACCCATATGCACTTAGCTACTGAACGGTAATTAAAGTCCTTTTTCAATTTATTAAACATCTCTAGTATTAAAATAGTCTTAAATAAAAAAGTGCTCATATTTTTTCATGATCTGTTTATTATTGAAGCTATTTTCTGTTATTGTTGAAACTTGAAATCAATGCCCCCAATACCGCAACCTCTTAATTCTCTTAATTTGATAGGGATATTTTTGTTAATTTTCTCCTCTAGATATTTTTCACAGACTGGATGAATGACTCAGGCTGTGCGATGTGCTTGTCAGACTGCGAAGGAGGAGCAGGTGTGGGAGGATGGGAAGATAGCGCTGGAGAAATATTTGTTGAGAAAAAAAAAGAAGTAACCAATAGCTCTCCATCGGAGACTTGTTGCCATAGATACAATGTCACTTTAAAAATTCAAATCTGGGGGTTGGAGTTGTAATAAATGGTATTGCAATGCTTGTGTGGTGTCCTCCTCGTAAGAATGTTTCAGCACACTGCAGTGAAAATTTTAGATTGCAGGGTGTGTAAATACACTCCCAAGATTTTTAATTTTCAACTGCTTCCCTCCTCAGATGCAGGAATTCAACAGAAGCTGCCTGAGAAGAGGCATGGGAGAGGAGAATGAAGGGGTGATGTATGCAGAGAGAGAGTCTGGCAGGAGTAGAGTGCACTTCGCTTCATACCCATCTTTCTTGTAAAACTCTAACATCATGTTGTCGGTGGCGACACTCAGTGGGCGTCGGCTCTGGTCATGCTGCTGCTTGCGATCAGATTGGTCCATGTCTGGCGAGGGCATGGAGCTGTAGTTGGAGTTGTGGTTGGTGTGGATTGGGCTGCCATAGCTGCCTGTTAAGTTGAATTCAATCTCTGTAGCAGAAACATGCAGACCATCAGCATATACTGTACAGTTTTTAGAGTTGTGTTTGGGTGTGTGCAATATTACAAACATATAGTCAAGTAATGCCCACCTCCAGGGAAGAACCAGTCAGCATGCTGGATGATGGGTTCAATGATTCCAACAATCTGTAGGGACACAGTAGTCATCATCTCTGTCATGTTCCTGGAAAGAAGAGAGAACAATTCTGTGGTTGGTTTACAAATAGTTCTTCTAACCCTTGAAAGTTATGTATAGCAGGAATGCTTTTGAAATACATACGGTTCTGTGTGTGTCCACAGCAAGTTAGGTCCGAGGACGATGGCCATGTTACCAGGGGTCATCTTGTTGGAGTCTTGATATTCACTCAGCTTGGCTAAAAATTTGATTAGGTATCTGTAGGGTTAAACAAAAGTTCACTTTAAAAGTGATAAACTGTTTTATTTTTGTATGATGTGTTCTTAGACTTCATCCATCAATGAAGTAACTGACAGGTAACATGAACAAAGTGCACATCTTATTACAATGCAGGGCTCTGCTGGAAAATCTATTACATTCACACATAAATCTTAATTTAGGATTTGCCACTATCCTAAACATTTCTGCACAGCAATCACATCCTCCAATATGGCAACATTCTTCCCCTATAGGAGCTCCCTCCCCCAGCAGGTAGGCAGCATCTCAAGAAAATGTTTAAGAAGTGCTCAAAGAACACGGCAAAGAGTTGGAGGTGTACATTTGGTTTCCAAACTCCCAAGTTCCCAATTTGAAGGAAGCTGATGATATCTGTGGGAGGCAATTCTAGTCCACAGAGAGCCCTCCCAACAACCCACAGGGTCCAAAAGACCCATTGTTAACATCCCAATAGTAGGTTCTCCACCCAGAGGTAATTTTTGTTGAGACCCTGACTTACCAGATGTCTTTTGAATCTGCAAGGGGACCTGCTCAATGTTAAGCTATGATCTTGGGGCCAATCGATGTTCATTTACTTTTTAGTCCTTTTGTTTGTCATCCCAAAGATACCATCAGCTTCCATCAAATTAGGAACTTGGGAGTTTGGAGACTAACTGAACACCTCCAACTCTTTGGCTGTGCTCTTTGACCACGTTATAAAGTAGAGACTTCATAAAGGTGGAGCTGTGTGAGTTCATTTCCACACATCTTAATCTTTTCCATCCATGGTTTGGAAAGCACTCTTCCATGTGACTTTATTATGTGGGAGGAGTTTGAGTGCTCCAAGAAGCTTTGTTTTGAGGGCAGTCTGTCCCCAAAGGAAATAAAGTCCTGGCTGAAGGGTCTTTGTCCCTGGGGTACAGCCTGACAAAGAGTGGACGAGTCACATGAGACCACCCTCATGTGGACCCACCACCTTCAAGAGTCGATGGCAGAGCTTCAGTGGTGTGATTCCTGCTAATTAGCTCCAGGGTTAAGGAACGACACACCTCGGTGAGAAGGAAACCCAAACTTGTGAAGGAAGTTGATAGATTATAATACTCCATGCGTGAGATGCAGAAAGCAGGGATGGACTTGTAATTCTGTTTTGGTACTCAAATGTAAAAAAAAAAAAAAAAAAATCAGTTTCACTTCCCTGCAGCTTCACATCTAATTTTTGTTTACAATAATGATGTAACATTAAGAAACGCCTTCTTGAAGTCTCTTGCTGGGTTGCTGGAAGATGTGGTGTTTGGGTTCTTTTGGAAATTTTCACACTCAAGTGAGCAATAATGAAAGTTGTAGAGGTTTGATTGCCAGTAATGTTCTAGCAGTGTTCTGTTAATGGGCTTTTGTGCAAGCAACAGTTTACATATGCCAAACCCCCCCTTTTTTATTTTTTAGAACTATTGGGATATAACAATGATTTTAACTGGATGATACTGTAGCATCGCTATATAGGACTGATTTTGGGTTGTTTATCTAGACAAACCTATGATACACATGGCGAATGCATAAAATATACAGCTGGAAAAAACGAATGACAGGGGATAAAGAAACAGCAACTAACCTGAAATTATTCAAGTTGTCTGTAGGGAGTTTTTCACACACCGTCATTAATGCTTGTAGTCTTTTGTCCATATCTTGAACACTGGGGAAATGAAAGACATAAAATCATAATGGTTAACTTATTTTTGCTCCACTTCTTAGCAAATGTCATCATTTTTCATTTTGTCAGTTACAAGACTGTGGACTTTGGACTACTTTCTGTTATCCGTCACTGCCAAAGGGATAACTCAAGAAACAGTTTTAATAGGAGAATAGCTGCTCACTTGGAGGCCTGAATCCATTCATCATAAAGTTCAGTGGTCATCAAGGGCTCCGGGAGCTCACGGAGGTATGATTTAAGGGCGCCTGCGGGTGAAAAACAAAGATAACAAACAGGATGAGGGGTTTAAAAAAATGGTTTGCTTTTGAGTTAAATAGAGGGTTGTTTTTTTTTTCCTTGGAAAACTGGCAACACCATGCCCTGTATCTTCACTTCCCAATGGCAACCCCTTGTAGTTCTTGCAGTTGTCTGATTTTGACTGTTCAACACAGATTTAATTATCTAAGAAAATTATCTTTTTTTTTCCATAGAAGCAGTGACTGTTCTATTCCTGGCTACCAAGGACAGATGGCAGGATTGTTGTTCAGCAAATGGGTTTTGAGCATGCACTTGTGTGGACGTAGTTCACCTGCAATGGCGTGTGGGTCTGACGAGTATTCTTGCACATCAAGAACTCCACAGTCCAGGGAGGCTTTAAGCTTCTTCAGCTTGGAGGCTGATGGAGCCACTCTAAAGAGGCCCTATAAATCCCACATAATAATCACATAATCACCAGTAATTACCAGTTATAACATGTCCTATGCGTCTGACACTGAGAGGAGAGAACAGGATGAGGATGATAAACATGTTCAGCTTCTAAACCATTAAATATATAAAGGCACAGATTTTGAATTGTTCTGCATGAATCAAACAAAATGAAACAAACAATATGCACTCTTAAAATGTGTTGAGTGACGCATGTGTGTATCCGCCGTACCTCCTCTTGCATGCCACACTCTAACAGCATGGTGACACAGGCCTCAATGGGAAAAGCAATCTCTCTCCCACTAATATTCAGGTGTTCCTCTAGAGACTTGCCAAATGATGGCTTCTCCACCCACGCCTCTGCAACACAAATAGCAGCAATAATCACACTAAGTGCAATGCACACAATAAAACCAACAGTACACATGAAAGTTGACATCATCCCCTCAAAGATTTGTTTTGATGCATTTGATTTTTTTTTTTTTTTTAGAAAAAAATAATGATGTTGAAGAATTCTGCTTAGTTTAGCTATTGTAGTTTAAATATCAAGATGCATAACTATTGCTTAATGAGGCTGCTATTTGACACATGCAACCTGTTAATGTCTCTTTTATTTGTTCTCGTGATGTTGCTTCAGGTGCAGAAACACAGCAAATCTTTACTCACACACCTACACTCTCTGCATGACTCACCTTGGTGAGCTTTAATCTGGGGCAGGACACTGTGAAGAATTTCTAACGACTTCTTGTGATATTCTGCTTGCATTTCTATCAGCTACGGAGAGGGGAAGGGAACAACAGATTGCAATAAACTATCTATAACAAGAGAAGTTAGCACTGGAAGTGAAAATAACAATATATATATATTATTTGCACATTTGGTGACCTAATTTACTTACAGTCTGAAAGTAGTTTGCATAGTCTATTTCTTTGGCCACAAAATTGTACATATCTGCCGACAACTGATCCTGAAAGTTCAAGAAAAAAGCAGGAAAAAATTCTTTAAGAGTAATATCTTGCCAAAGTGGTTCATTTTTTTAAAATCAAAGTAAAAACAAAAGCAGTTGTCGAGGATGCAGTGATTTGATCTGGTTGGTGACTCACTCTGCAAATCTCCATCCGATTTGCTGTCTCCTCCATCTCCTCTCTCAGGGATTCCGATTTGGTGCCAGGCTGAAGAGTGCTCGGGTGACTAGATGACTTGGATGACTGCTGATATCTACGGGCAGAAAAATAAACTTTTTTTTTTAAGAAAATATGAACAGAAAGAAGTTTCTGCTTGTATCTTAAAAGTTAAGTACGCTGATTTAAGTGGACCTGACCTTGTCCGGGCTGAGTCCATGTCCAAGACAAGTTTTGCTAAGTGCTTCCTCTGTTTCTGGATGTTTGGGATGTCCACCTGGAAAGCAACATTAGGAAGATTCTTGAAGATATTCCACAGAATTAAACTGCCGATGCTGAAGACTAAAGTGCAGCTCTGCATTTCTGTCATATCAAGAGGATGTTATGTCATGACTAGTGCTTAAAATAATAGCAGCACCAGCTCACCTCAGCAAGCACATAGAGAGGCTCAACTACATCTCGCTCGATCTGGAACTCAAACTGGAGGAGCTCCTGTGCCAGCTTCTCTTCTGTCTCCCCGCACAGCTTCAACATCTTTCTGTTTGATGGTAACCAAACACAAAGTCACATGCAGTGAAAAGCGGAGGATAATTAGGACAAAGAAAAGTTCCATAGCTAGATCAATAACTCAAGACCCTTTGCACACATTTGTGGGAGAGCATGTGTGCGTAAAGGAGGTATGTGAGCACAGGGGTCTGTTAGGTAGAAGTTAGTTACCCAAGGAGAGAGTCATCCCCCAACACTGCAGCACCCTCCTCCATGCACTGTGCCAAGATTGTAAGCGGCAGTTTTTTCTGACAATACAGACACATAATATTACAAAGGTTTCCCAAGGAACGAGAAAATATTTACACATCACCAGCACACATCATATTGCTTTCTATCAGTTTCCATCAATAAAGGCAGGTACTCACAGAAGGTGACTTGACAGATCTCTTTTCAGTGTCAGTCCCCTGCTGACCCTGCAGGCAAGCTGTTAGCTTCTTGTGAGTGCTGTGTGTCACCTGCTTGACCAGATCCAGACGCTTCTCCACCTGCACAAACACGCACAGATATGAGACACACTCTGAAGCACTTCTATGGACAAACATCCATGTATTAAAGCAAAACAGTCCTGTTCTCACAACACCACCACTATCATCTCTCCTACAGCATAAAGGCAGCACCTGCTTCTGCATTTATGCCACAAATTGGCAGCAACTGCATTAACTACATTTTAACACATTTTGCATGGACATGTTTTTTTTCCTCTCATAGCTGAAATGTGTTTCCTTTGTATCTCAATAAATGGGATGACTGGATGGCTGCTGTAATTATTTCATTGAGACATTTTGCAAATTTGCAAACAGAGTATTTATACTGTCTCCTCTTATGTTTCTTTCTTGCAGGTAACAATAATTCTTTTGAATGGCAGGATATTATGACCTATCTTGCTGTAATGTTTGACTTTTAAAAACATTAATTAATGAAATAAAAGTATAATATAATGTAATCGTGGGTTGCATCTTAGACTATGCATCTGAAAGAAATGCTTGAATGCCTAGTTACAAATAAGCCATACACTTAATTTTGTAACATACAACAAAAATGCATTTCAGTTTATGAAATTTCAAGAAAAGAAAAAAAAAACAAACCGCTGGAGCCACTAGCCTCCTTGGTGGTTATAATCCCATCATCCACACACATTAAAATGAATTTGCTTGAACAAGGACTGCTGCAAGACCATAATCTATTCATTTCAGTGCATATCACATATGATGAGCTTGGCATCCTTTCTCTCACACAGATGCACATATGCTGTTGTACCAAGGCTCACCTGTAGAAGATCTTCACTCAGCACCTCTGTTTTTTCTGCCCTGTAAAGAAGGGAGTTGAATTATTAACAGAAATGACATTTAACATACCCCTTTGTGATGTGTATGACTTTATTGTCATTTATTTTACAAGTATCAGTTTTCATTGATAAACTGTTAATTTGCGGCAGATCAGCAAGACTCAATCACTGTTGTGTCCAACATTATTGGTATGGCTACGCTCCATGCCTGTCTCCTTGGAATATTTGAGTGCATGGCTTTTGTCTCTCTGACTCATGATGACACAATCTACATAACGACAGAATACTAAAGAGACTGAGTCAAATACGCCGGTTCCCACTGTGGGGCAGGGCATCCCACTGTGATTCCAGCAGACAGGGACTCAGCTGAATTCTGTAAGGGGGGGCAGAGCTGTAGTGCCGATGGAGCAGATAAAGCTGCTCAGCCGGAGAAGTGAACAAGCCATTAGCTCAGAAAAGAGCCAACCCCTGGAAGTCGCAAATACGTGGTGTCAGCTCAGTTTAGATGGCTTATATTTTAAGACTTCAGTCCTTTTTCCTGCAGAAGTGTTTTCATTAGAGCTCAGCATGCTTTTTATAATCCCGAAAGAGAAGATAAAATGGGTAAATGAACTCATCAGAATATTACATTTTTATCTAAAATTCAGCCCTATCAAACCATAGACACCGATACTCAGTGACTGACCATTCTAGAGTATAGGACTAAAGGATAATATACACTTCATGTTGATAAAGATATTTTTTAGGCTGCAGAGGGAGGCACTGGACTCACAGTTTGACCTCTTAAAGTCAGACAGAACCACACCCACCTACCCCTAAAACCACACAGCAGTATATGCACTGTCTTGGCACTTCCACTTCCTGTCTGCACAGCCTCTTCCTGCAATTGTGCCCAGGCCATGCCAGTCTTAATACAAAAATAATGAATGTGGATTTGTCTTTACCAAGAGAATGGAAAAGACCTTGGTTTGTTCTGTGTTATTCACCACCCAGACAAAAATAAATCAGCAGCGAGAATATGAAATGTGCTTTTTATGATTGATACTGCATAAGGTTATCAAAATTGCCACAGCATAGCAGCGCCCCAAAATTATAGTCTAGAAATGACAGAGAATAAATGTCTACTTAACTCAGAGGTGCACAACTGATAACTCAAATTCCATTTATTATCACCAACAGCAGAAAGCAGTGCTTTGATGATGTCAGTTGTTAGCATCCCCGGTCAGTGCCAAGATATGAACATGGAGCCATGGGAACTGGGTCAAACCATGTTCCAGTGGACCTAATCACAGCCAGTCTTTTGGAAAACTGCACTGCTCGCTGAGCTGGGAGGAAAAATACAGGAAATGTGTGCGTGCATGCCTAATAGAGAAAGAGCGAATGATAGGAAAGAGAAGGATTTCTGGCACCATTAGTAAGAGCAAGTGTGACTGCAGATTGTCACTTACATGGCAAAGAAGGACAAAAATAAGCAAAGCAATGTGCTAAACTTTATTTCATTTGATGTTTAGATCAAGGAAACAAAAATTTAGAATGTAAATCTGTCACTGATGTTGACATTATGACTTCAGACAGATGGACATTTATCTTCAGTGTTTAGCCAGCGGTATTTCCTTGTTGGAAAACAACCTGAACTACCCCGGCCCCCCCAAAAAAAAGAAAAGGAGGGAGAGGGAGAACTATTTTTCATGGGAATCTTGGAGTTGCCTGGTCCTAAAGACCCTGATGCAAGAAGCAAAGCAACAGCCTGGGGGAGAATTTTGAGTTGCAGAGTAATAGTTCTCTCAGCAAATAGTGTGCAGATTGAGCCTCCCGGGGAGCGTAAACACGTGGGAGAGCTGGCAGCCATGTGGGCAATGTACTCATGGAGAGGGAGTAAGACGTTGCCAGGTTATGCCAACCATCTGCCACAGTGCAGGCATTCCTCTACCTAGAGCTGCGGATGACTCAGTATAAGCAGGCCCATAAACACAAACACATGCAGCCATGTATCGATGTACAGATTGATTAACTTAAGGCAAAACACTGAAATGTAATGCCAGACTGCAAACTTGACTCATACCAAAAACAAAAGAAAAAAGTCTCAAACTCTTTATTTCTTTCTTACACTGGTGTGAGAGGCTTCAAATGTGTGCAGGCAAACATGATGAGTGCGGACTGTTAATGAAGATAAACTAATTGACAACATCTGCACAGAGAGATGAATTGCAACACTTTGAATAATAATCTCCCTCTTCACCTTTGGTAATAAAATTAACAAAGCACTGATGAGCAAAAAAGGACATCTGAGCTTCTGTGTTCACCACTACAGGAAAACTTTTTATTGCACATATGAGAACTTGGACTAATCTATTTACGGTGGACGCAAAAAGTGATGCAAATACCCAGCTGACAACTTCAGCTGCCCATTCAAAATGAAAAATATTTTATGAGTATTTCTATCCTGTGATTCATTTCGGACAGCTGCACCCAGAGCCCTCCAGCAGCGTGCATGATTTAAAAAGCTTGAATAATTGACATAGTCAAAATGTGAAGAAAAAATAACATCCACACTTTTAAACGTATTGTGCTGGCAGCCAGTCTGCAAGCCGGCTACGCATAGACCATCTGGGATTTGTCGAACCTAAAAAAAAAAGATGCTATTCTATGGTTAGCTGACACTGCTAATGTGGCTAAAAATGGCACCCAACTGGGGGCCTTTGAGAGCAACGCAAGACGCACGACCCTGTGCAGCTAGGAGAGGGTAGCAGAGCAGAATGATAGCCTTAGGCCTCTGCAGGGCACCACATGGCTTGGAGTGCTGGCATTGCATATGCAGTCAGCCACACACACTCACAAAAATATAGCATGCTCGTTCTTAAGATGATCTCTGAATATTCCTCCATTAAATCCACCCCCCCCCCTCCAAACCACTGCAGTGCACCTAAAGGCTCACTTGGCTTTCGCCCATGTGACATCGGGGGCTGATAGGATACGAGGTTACTAAAACAGAGAAACCCACTTACTGTAGTTGTCCAGCAAACTAGGTCACAGTTCTGTCAAGTATGCAGGAATAAATGTGAGGGGAGTGAACACACACACATGCACACAAACGTGCACAGGCTCCCACAAGATGTGCATATGTCCAGAGAGAGAGAGAGAACGAGTGCGAGACCCTGCAGTGTTCTGTAATGTTTCACTGGAAACATAATCACTGAGTTATCTCTAATAACTTTACTCATGGTGAACAAATCCACGAAAAGCACTCTGAACTCTGACCTTGCTGTATTTTTACACCCGATATTTACACATTCACCTCCCCTGAATGATATTGATAGACAAAGAAATATAACAGAGCAACAAACATCAATACTATCTGTTTGGTAATTCTGCAAATGTCTTTTCCACTTTGAAATTTTTAAATGTGAGTTGGCAGACAAGTGTGATGAAACAGAGAGTACCAAATGACTGTTCCTAGGCAACCAAAGAAAATGAACCATTTTGCATTTACTCTATAGAGAAAAGAGGAAAATCATGTTTTAGAAGAAGTATGTTTTAAAAAAAGCAGACTGCAGTAAAAGCAGTAGGTAAACAAAACAGGAAGCTGTTATTAGTGGATTAGCGTTCCTTGTTTAGAGTCTACTGACATTCTTGAATGAAAGGAAGTGGGTATGTTGACAGGGAGTCACCCATCTCTTTAGAAGTTATTTCTAAAAACAATGCCCCTCTAGATGTGTTCTTTTCATGTGGGCTACATATAAATGCTGACTGTTAATATTATGATCAAAACACAAACATTTAAGCTACTACTAGTTGGAGCCATTCATCCTGCATTTGATGTACTTTTCTTTCACTTTCTACTTTTCTCTCAGTTACAGATGATCAGGTTTAGGAGTTAAAAATACATAATTAGCTGTCATAGTCTATAGGTTTGGTTTTGTTCTTTCCTTCTGTGTTTTCCTTGTGTTCTCTGCTAAGTTTTGCTTTGCCCTTGTTTCAAACCAGGTTTTAGTTACTGACTGTCACATCTGAATTGTATTAGTTACCCCTCAGAATATAGTACCATGTCTATGTTGCTCACTGCCAGATTGTCATTGTTAGCCCAAAGTGCTGTGTTTTCTCTTTGCCAAGTCTGTTCTGTATCTTTGGATATTTGTTTCTGGACACCCTGCTTTAGGACCGCTTTTGTTTTCATTTTAGTTGATAAAGTAAATATATTCCTCCTCCATCTGCCTCCCACCTGTGAGCCTATATTTGGGTTCTCTCCGCTCTAACGACTCACTGTGACATTAGGGTTAGAAAAATATACATGGTGAGTGGTTACATATTGCAATATTCATATACCACAATTACCATATGTCACATGGCACTGGCTAACACAAAACAGCAAGCTAAGGGTCTGGTGCCTTCATAAATTTCTGATTCACGTACATCATCTCATTTGATCATGTGACATATGCATGTTTACCAATTACTGGCAGATTCTAAACATTACATTATAATATCTTTACAACCGATCAAAACCCAGGAAGGTTTAATCACTGGAAGTGTTATCAAAATATCTAATATAGTTTTAAAGTAAAACAAATTAGTTAAGACTAGGTTATAAAGTTTGATTATGAAACTTAATGTAGGTACTTCTTGTAAAACTTTTTCTAGTGGAGTTTCAGCAGTGTAACAGTGCCATTTTCTCAGCAACAAAACCCACTGTTTAGCATAAAGTCTGCAGCAAGTACAATGCGCCTCAAGCACCAGTATGAACGGTTATGGTGAGTTGCTGACACAGCTGGTGCAAGGATCAATGTGTTGAAAATAATCTCCCCATCAGCAAGCAATGGGTTTACTGGGACCAAAAAAAAGAAAAGAGTGGAAAAGAGATTCTGCATCAGATGGAAGTGAGTGTTGTTTTGTTCAGTTCTGAAGTTGTGGTGGATCACAAGAACACAAGCCCTTCAAGAGGTTAGCTTTTTGAGGGAATCGGCTACACTGAAAGGAAAAATCAAACAAACAAAAAAGACGCTTCTGTGTGATATTACATCATCTCTTTTGATGGCCAAAATGGCCCCTTGACAAAGGCTCTTTATCATGATCAAACCCTGTGCAACTCTGCAGCCTGCTGTCTCTGAAAGGGGTTATGGAAGGGTTATCAAAATATCTTGTTCACTTGCACCACAGTGCAACAACAGCTATTATTCTGGATTTGAATGAAAACACATCATCTAGTGTGCAAGTCATAACTGATTTCTCATTGTTGATGTGGTAACTTAACAAAAAAATCTCATTACGAGAGGGCCTTCATTTTAGGATTGAAAAAAGTAATCGGACACAAAGTGAACAAACGTCAATCAAAAATGGATCTGCAGAGTGAAAGCAGCATGATGTGACTGCAGCAATGCTGTCACATGCTAAAATAGGAAATCAATGCAACATGGTGGGTAAAAAGAGAGATAGAGAGAGAGAGAGAGAGAGAGAGGATGGGAGGTGAGGAGATGCTGCATTGGCATGCAACAAGCTGGCTCTGTCATCTCACCTGTCAGCTACCGGATGCTCTTTTAAAATCCCTTACACATTTATGTCAAGAGACACAGGCATGCTCATTCTGTGCTGAGCCTAAAAGTAGGCACATAGAGTCATTTTTATGCAAAAAGAATTTTGTTTGCAGGTAAATACAGATTCTTTCTTCAGGGATATAACATAGATTTGTGCCAAATCTTATTTTCCCCCTTCTGTCAGCGTTACATAAAGGAAGCACAACACAGTGGTTGCAAAGAGTGAATAACGGGTATGTTAGGTAATGCTTCTCTTGTGTTCTTAATTCTCTTCCTGCAGCTCAATCCTTTATACTTTTTGTGTGTCTCTTCAAATCCATTAAGGCCCCCACACAAGCTGATCTGTAATGTGTTCACACATGGCATCAGGACAGAAACTGAAAGTTAGAGTGAGACAATTCAGCATCTGCAGCCCACGAATGGCTGCCATTTTCTGATAATTGGAATGGTGAGGGGTGAGTATCTAAAGACAAAAGCAGGAGAAAGGCGTTTATCATATTGCTGCTGATGAACATCAAACAGGGGAAGGTGAAAGTTGCATGCATGTTTGGAAGTTTTTCAGAAACAGAATCAGATTTTCAAACACGAGTTTTTACAAGAAATACATTTAAGGAGAAATGTTACTTGTAGTCTCTTGAAGCCATTATGACAGCCCTGAATGCCTGCAACTGAGGGCTTGTCCAGGGTTTTACACCCCAGCCTCTATCGCTCTTATGTTGCCCCGGTGCTATCTTTCACACTGCCCTTTCTGAGCCGCTTGTAGGACTGCTTGTGGTGGTACAAGCTGTGCAGGTGTGTTTCCTTCACTGATGGCTCCTCCACGGTTTCTCTTCCTCATTAGGGTCATCCTTCCTGAGAGATTCAATAAGCAAATTCTCCAAACTTGATATTGAGGACTGAAATATTTACCACAAGAGATTAGTTGCAGATATTTCTGCAGATCACAGAAGTCAGTTTTGTTTCTTTCTTTCAAATGTAAAATTTTGTCGTGGGGTACGACATGCTCCTTTAAGTCTTGCATCATGGACGCCAACAGCCAGGCTGTCCTAGACCTGCACATGGCTGTGAGCTGGGAATACAGATCTGGGTCAAGAGAAATGGAGGGTGAAAGATGGCTGGACTAGATTTTTTTCCCTTGTCACTTCAGTTTTATAAGAATATAAAAAAATACATTATCTTTAGAAAAGTGCAAATAATTAAGTGAAATTCATAAGCTTGCTCTTGAAATACTGAGTCTTGAGTAAGAAGCAACAGCAAAGGGCAAACAATTAAGTCTCTCCACTTTGCAGAGCTGTGGTGCTCCATCTCCCTCGCACTACCATAACATTTCTTTAAGCTATGGTGCATGCATGGCTGCACATCCTTCACTATAAAGTCTTTCTTTGCAAGATAATTGGTCAAGCCGGTGATCACATGACATGGGTGCTACTCAGGCAGGCAGTAGAAGCCAGAGGGCTGCTGACACAGCACACCTGAACGGCAAGCTGCATGTCTGAAACAAGACCTTCGCTGTCTACCACGCATGAGATAAAAGACGGCTAATGCAGAAAGACATGCCACGATAGGGATGTCAATACAGCCCATGAACTAGTGAGTGAGTTAATAGAAAAGCATCCTCATGGAGGAACACTAACATTGAGGAATCAAATCATATCATTTCAGTTTGAGCTGGTTTAAACCGACTGAGGACTGCACCGTGGTATTACCAGCCCCACAGAGATTGCTGAAGTTCACAAAGCTCAAACCGTTTATGTAATACTGTTCCAGACTGAAGATGGTTGAAGCTTGAATAAGCAATAAATCACAGGCCTCTGTTATTGGTGAAACCGTTGACAGTTTCTCCCGATTGAGCCTTGTATTGCTCACATGGCAAGACCAAGAGCAGAAAGTGACAAGAAAGCTTTAATTTATTCCCCTTAAAAAAAAAAAAAAACAACTCCATTTCAGTCAACAAAGGATGTAGCAAAAACAAGAGGAAAGCAGGATGAATGCGGATTTCCAACATGATGGGAATGTTTGTTATGTGAGCACTTACATCAAAATGCCTAATGAACCTGCATGTACACACTCGTGCCCACCCACTGATCCCACACTAACAGCCTACAGCGTGTGGGTGCAAAGGACACATGGATCCATGTATGCATATAAAGCATGAAACATGCTGCCATCTTATAATAAATGCATAAACACTACTTCTGTGGGCTGCAATGCAAAATCAGATTTTCATCCTTCATGGTTAAATATAAGAAAAGAGCTGTTCAGACACAGGCCCACAGATGAACCATGTTTCAGTAAAACACCCCTTTAAAATGATCGAGCAGGGAAAAATGCGGTGCTTTGGGTAGATAAGCAACTGTATGTTCTTCTGTGTAAAAGAATGAGCCTCTTCAGCGTGAACTTTAGACCTATTTATACATTTTTTTTTCAAATGTAAACAGGATAAAAGACTAAAGGAAAAGGAAAACTCACAAAACCATTATATGTCCTCTTTAAACCAGATTCTCCAGGTTGATAGAGATGGTAGGGCTTCAGTTCTTTGACATTTTAAATCAAAGGTGCTGTCAGACCTTCACTTTAAAATCAAGTAATGGTCAGCTGTGAACTGTTGGAATGACTGACAGGTGTGTAGGACAGGTAAAGAAGTAGGTTGCTACTCATAACTTTGGTACAACCAGTAAATTCTCATGTTCCTGTTCTTAGCTTTATAAAGCAATAGCAAAAAGATGAGTACTACACCCATAACATCACTTGTACGCACCAGGGGTAATGTATTTCAAGAAAGGATCACTTTATCCAGGCATGTAAAAGCCTAAATGGTCACAAATACAGTTAAGTGAAAACCAAAGTTCACTTTTTTAAGTTTTAATGTTTTACATTGTAGCAATTGTATAATCATACTAGGTCATACTAGGAAATGTTCTATTAATAACAGCGCATAACATGCTACACTGTTATTATTATTATTATTTTAAGAAAAAAGAGGTTAAACTACAAAGGCAGGTGTGTGGAAAAAACATGTACACTCCATCATGCAATAGTTTGCAGGGCCGCTTATTCAAGCAATAACTTAAATTAATTATTATCTGTAGTAGGTAGAAGTCATCGTGGCTGACTCTTCTTCAGAGCAACACTATTTTGAGGCTCATGCATGTTTGCAAATTCACAGTTCTCTCAAGAATCTCAGTCAGTTTGAAGTGTGGACTTTGACTGGGCCATTTCAACACCTTGATTGTTTTATTTTTTTTAAACATTTTTTTTAATGGATTTGCTAGTGTACATTGGGTTATTAAATATTGCATCAGTCAAAGTTGGCCAAACTTTGGCTGCCAGACAGGTGGTCTCACATTTGATTGTTGTTTGGTTCAAAAGGGTCTTTATGTTAGACTGAATGATTGCAAAGTAATCAGCCCCTGTAGGTTCTAAACAAGTCCAAATCATTGTCCTTCCTCTACTGTGCATGACACTTTTATGCTGCTTTTGGTTTTTACCAAATGTGGTGCTCCACATTGTGGTCAATCATTTCCACTTATGTCTGAATGTTTTAGAGGATATTGTTATAGTGTCATGATTTGTTGTGGTGCAGCTTTGCAAATTTAACCCTTCTGTCGTGTTCTTTTAAGAGAGAAGATGCTTTCTTGTTGCAACCAGCACAAACAAGTCTTATTTGAATGTGTACCATCATGAACAATTTCTCAAAGTATTGCACAGTCTGACCCTGGGGTGAGCATCCATTCGTGGTGAAAATTGGTATGCACCTTGAGTGATGAAATAGAAATTGTTTGGAAAGGACTTTATAACTTTTTCTAGATTGATGGGCAGGAACACTTATTTCTCTAACGTCACTGCTGATTTCTGTCCTCCTTAGCGTTGTATTAATAAACTCCTGGATGCTCCAGACCAACAAAGTGCAAAAAAAAAAAGAAAAAAAAAGAAAAAAAAATTCAGTTTATACAAATGCTTACACTTGTTGATGATCAAATAATCTAGTGCATTTCATTAGCACCATTTGGTTGATTTTCACACTGTTTCCATAAAACAAGTAAGCTTGTGAGTATAGTTTTTCCACACATTTCTTCTATATTTTGGCTTCATTTTTGTTCATAAACACTGACACAGTATAACATGTCATGTGGTGTTGTTCATCTGTGGCTCCACTTTAAGACCTGGTGAGGGCCAGAAGATGCTTTTTCTTTTAGTATGTTTGAAAACATAAAACCTTAACATTGAAAGAGAGTATACATTTTTTTCAGGACTGTATCACCCACGCAAACTCACATGAACACACACTGAGTCACACTAAAATTCACACTGAAACAGAAAACACTGCAGCAAGAAAATGCAGCCTTGAACAAGCGGTGAATCGTGATGATACACCAAACACAGCCTGCAAGGTGTGTCCCTCCTCCTGAGAGCGTGCCACTCACGCCTTCTTGTAGTAATAATGACCCAGCCTCTTGCTCTTAATCCCCCTGTGCTGAACAGAAAACACCTTCTGGTCTTGTGCTGCTTGACAAGCTGCTCTCCACGGATGCAGGAGGAGGGGAGAGCTGATAAGCCCATTGGACCTGAGTAAAAGGTCACAAAACATCTCTTCCTGAAAGAGGGTAAGGGGTTTTAGAAGCATCCGTGATACAAGGCAAGCGCAAAAGGGTGGAAAAATGTTCCCATGGGCATGTTAACCTCTCACCTAGAGCAGTTTTAGAGATTAAACTGGTATAAGAAAATAGTCATTTTAAAAGAGAAAATCATTGCTATATTACAACAAAATGCATCTTATATAAACCCCAAATCTGGACCGGCGGACTAGAAAGCCCACGCCTCTGAGATGCTTCAGTCCTCACAGCTGACTTTACTGCGTAATGAAAACATTGCGCCTTTCCCCATTTTTTTCCATCACGTCGCAGCCCACACCGCATCCGTCTCTATCACGTTCACCTGCTGACAGGTTTGGTGACATGAGGTAAATGTAAGCTCCACATAATCTCACCGTTTAACTTCACTCTCATTCTGTAGGCGATACCCTGTCATAAAAACGAGGTCCTGTCATAGCAATGGTCTTTGTTTTTGCGATTGTATATTTTTAATAGATTTCCGTGGGCAGTTTGTAGCTAATGGGGCAATGCGCCTACACACTGCCTATGCGGTAGCATATTCCAGTGGATATTACGCATAGGGACACCGAGGGCGTTTTGAGCATGGGGTATTCTTCTGCTCACCCCAATCATCACTGATCACGTGCAAGCCATATATATTTACACGAACAACAAATGAATGAGCTCATATATGTGTGGATTTCATTCACATCCTTAAGGGGCCATAAAAGCATTTGTCTCCTCTTTGACTTGGTGAAAATAGCGCACTGGAAAGCTTTGCTTACCTCCCCACCGTTTGGTTGGCGAGCTGTCGCATCCGATTGAATTGCTTCTTCATTTTGTATTCTTTTTGTTTTGCGTTAACACCTATGTGGGGGAATACTCCGCATTATTTCTTTCAATGCATCGGTCCGTCTTCCACAGAGGCGCAGCACAAAATCCAATCTGCCATATTTTCTGTCCTTCATTGCAAGCAGCCAACGCCGAAATATCATTCCACGATTACATATTTGCTGATTATTATTATTAATATTATTATTTCACATTTATATTTTCCTACACTGCCTGCGCAGGGATGCTAGACCAATTCACCGCCGGCACACACAGACAGAGCCAAAGGAGGCACAAGTAGCGGCTGCGCAGCAATGCAATGTGGGAAATGAAGTCATCTGAGCTCTTGTCTAAAGAATCAAATTTAGCAGGTACTCCAAGTCTGATTAAACGCTATGGACGTGTTTGTTGTGGATCTTTGTTTATTTTTTTATTTTTGGTGTATTTTATTGACAAGACTACATCGAGCCAAGTGGCGTAAACGCAAAACACGGTTTAATCTGGGACGCTATCTCATTAGCAGCTACGTCTCCTTGACAACCGAGACCGATATATTTTATTTATTTATTTAAACTCTTATATCAACGTGGAGACATTTTCATTGTATAATACTATCGTAAAAATAAATAATATTAATAATAATAATAATAATAAAACGAAAAAGCATTGGGAAAAGTTCTCTTTATTCGTAAGTGAAAATAGATGTTCACGCAAACCTTCGCTGGTGAGGGTTGGCTAATAGCCCCATCTATTGTCTGATGTGTACCAATACAAGTAAAATCTTTAGATAAGAAAAAAACAAACAAACAAAGTTAGCACCGTTGCCTTGCAACAAGAAGGTTCCTGTTCCCAGCAGGGGTCTCTCTGTGTAGGCCTCTCCCTGTGCTTGTGTGGGTTTTCTCCAGGTACTCCGGATTCCTCCCATAGTCAGGCTAATTTGATGTTCCTTAATTGCCCCTGTGGGTCTACCCTTGTCTTTTGCCTGCAGAGAGCTGGAATAGGCTTCAGCATCCCTAAACAAGACAATGAGTATCGGTGAATATACATTTGATATGACACTTCTTTTCAGTTCTGTTTTGATTTGATTCTTCCTTTCCATTCTGTTTTATAACTGATTTCTTTAATTTATTTATCTATTGTGTCATTAGTTCGGTTTTATAATGGATTTCTTTAATTCATTTATCTTTTATTTATTTTTAATTTTTTTTGTCGTCCTTTTCTGAAACTGCTCTGGCCTTGTCGTATTTATTTATTTTGGAGCGCAGTTTTTAGGTTAACTTCCACAAGAGAGCAGTCTTGCCTTATAAACCATAGAGCATCCTCAGCAGAGCAGTGAGAAGTAGCTCTTTAATAATAGCAGATCGGTTGTTTATTCTCACTATCTGTTCTCCTGTAATATGTTACAAACACACACACACAAAAACCAGATAATATCTGGCTAATGCATAATACATGATGATCTAATGCTACAATATATGTTTAGATTTTTTTTTCAACCTCTTGTTTCTGATCAAGTTATGATCAGGTCATACCTAACACATCATCAGGAATTTCTATGTCCAGTTTCTTCATGAATCATAATAAGTAAGTTAGCTGGGTATCTGCAACACATAAGCTTAACTGACTGCATTCATTCAGAAATTATGAACCCTTCCTTTAACTAAATTGTTGTGAGCTAATGAGGTTGGCTTGTCAATTTTTTATGAGCTCATCAAATGTTTTAGGTAACTGGAATTTTTAAAAAAAATCATTAGTCACTTGAAAAGGGTTGCATAGCTTTCCAAATCCGCATAGCTTTAATTTAATTTCTGAATGTACTCATAACTCCTATCTGAAAAAAAGAACTTTCCTGGGAGAACAACATAAAATCTTGTTTTCTAAAACAATTATATGTTTTATGGATACCAAATAATTAATACACTCCTTCTGAACAAGATTACTACACTATGTGTTAACAATACCAACTATGTATTGATAAGTTGCAAAGTGGAGATTAGAAGATTTTCCCCACTTTTTTGGATCATTTTGCAGATCAGCTTTTGCATTTTGGCCATCGCATTGTAACCATGTGTCAGTGATGCAGTGACAAATCCACAAACTAAATATATAATAAAAACCTTTGGATGCCACAGGAAAATTTTTGATTAAGCCTCATTAACTCAGTTGGGTTCTGTCTGTGCTGTGGATGGGGAAGAGTACTTACAAACCCCATTCAGTGACAATGGCCTCTGGCTCAGTGTCATAGGGCCTTAATGGGCCAACAGGTGGGGTGCACACTGCTGCCATAAGGTTCAAAGGCCTAAGGGGGGTAAATGATACAGAGAAATGACTGTTTTCTGCCCTCATTAATCTCCTTAGTTGGAAATTGAGAGGGGCGGCGTATCCTTCAGCCTTGATCTCAACCTTTCGACCCTGCCAGATCATTTGTTTTCATTAGTCCCCACTCAGATGAACTGGTCAGTCCCAGTCCAGACACCCACCCCGTCTCTCTACAACGAGGCAGGTTTTAGCAAACATCTCCAGAGGCCTTTTTTCTTTTGTTTTTCTGAGCCCATCCTCCAATACTGACAGCACCAGTGTGTTTCTGGACATTTCTAAATCAGCACGAGGGATTCTGGAGGTCTGCTGGCCTGTTTCAGAAACTCTCTTATCTGTAATTTGTGCACGGTGAACTCTGTGTCTTATATACAGAGAAAGGAAGGGTGAACATAAAATCAAACTACAAGCAGATGGCAGGGTGCATTTCGGCACACAGCCATTATTAAAAAGCTTCCAGGTTTGTAATACGTTTGTAGGAAACATCCCATCAGGGCACAAGAGTAAAAATACAGTTGCAAAAGAATTCTTCATCTGGTCTCCTGCAGTTCCTGTCGCTGGCTGAGGTGAGTAAGTGTTCCTCCTCTCACTCTAACGCCCCTCTGCTAAGCAGCTGGGGAATAATTGGATCTCAGTTCATGAGCCTCGTCTCAGGTCCCAGCCTTTCCACCTGAGGACCTGCTGCTGCTATTGCTGTGCTGTGCTTCGACAGAGACCTGCGGACGGCTGTCCTATATTTCCAGACACCGAAGCGTGCCATCAGACTCGCTCCTGCACAGCAGCGAGATCTTAGCTTGCGTTCACTGGATGGGTTTGGTCTTGCTGGAAACAAAATGTTAGTGTGTGTTTGTTTTGCTCAAAACAAACAAAGGTAGGGTGTTGGGAAGGATCTAATATCATGTTATGAGCTGAGGTTAAAAGTTACCCCTTCAATAGAAGGAAGATCAGTGGGGTGATTACATACATCAAGCTTGTGTTATGTCTCTAGACACGTGGCATCGTATTACCCACATCAGTCAGTTTAGGTGTGAGGGGTGGGATGCTACAAGCCTTTGGTCTGTCATTAGAGAAAAGTATGATGTATTAATCATGTAGATTTGTGCAAAGCACCCAACAAACACACCTAATACAACTAATTCATTCTATTTTTCAATGTTATGACCTGAATCAAACTGCTTGCACGAAGCAGTAAGGTATGTCTTCCTTTGTAGTGAAGTTTTTGTGTCAAGTGTTTGCTTTGAACTGGGTGTGGAAAGGTAAGCTCACAGTAGGCTGTAATGACAGCCTTCCAGGTAAGCCTGAGTGCTGAGGGCCTGACTTTGTGTTGTTTCTTGAAAGGGTTATCTTGGACCATTATAAGTCTCAGCAAACCCAGCGCCAGGTCTAATGAAAACTCTGTGACATCTGACGGGCAAAGGTATTACAGGTCTGAACTGCGGGGTTGTTTTAACATGCATCAAATGACACAAAATGATGGTTCTCACAAACACGCTTCAGACACACTGAAATGCTTGTCTGCTGGCAAACAGGACTCAAGTTTCAAAACACCAGCAGAACACAAAGCACCGGCGGTGCATTGTGCAAATCTATAGTGTATCTTGGAGTAAACAAGTAAATTATTCAGATAAAAGAAAAAAATATATTTTCCAGGCGATTGTTGTTTTAGAGCTCTAAAAGAAAAGAACATTCCTGGTTTATATTTAAAAATTATGGTGAGGCCACGAACTTGACAGGATGGTGTTAACATATCATCTGTTGAGGTGTCATCTTTCACAGCACGTCACCCAGATTTTCTAGGATACAGCCGTTCTGTGGCAGATAATGATTGCGAGATCAAAACATGGATTTCCTTCAACATTGTATAAGACTAACATTCAGGAAAAATATCACAATCATTCAAAAAAGAGCTTTATAGAAACATGTATAAGTGGATAAGAGCAGCTGCTTTTGCAAATTTTGCACCGAAACCACACTGGAAGGCACTACCATTATGACACAATGCAATTACTAAAAAAGAGAACATAAAGAAGATATAAAACACCAATAGCAATGTAAAGTATTTAAGGAGGATATAAAGCTAGAAGGAGTATATGAAAATAAAGTGAACAACTTCTCCAGTTCATATTTTGAGTGTAGGAAGTTATTACCAGATGTAGTGATTTGGAGGAAGTCATTCTGCCCTGCTTGCTTGAACTCTTACAATATCGCTATTATTTCAGCATTCTGTTTGAATTCCTGACCTTTTAACTTTCAGCACGTCCTTCAACTAAACCTCTTATTATACGGAGCTTGATGAATCGTGTGACAGTTATACCTGCTCAATGTTACAAAAAAGACAATTATTTTTTATCACCATATTATCATTAAACATCCAGTAGTTCAAAAGAGTGACAGGTATTTGCCTCCAGCACGCTCAATGACGCATTGAGTCTTACTATAATACTTAGTTCCTGGCATGCTACGGTCACTACATTTTGAAAGCCAAGTGAGTAAGTGTTTGCTGGGGTGTGGCGAGCTCCAGATGTGGCACATTGTGAGTGTGTTTGTGGCAGAAATGAGAACAAGTATGTACATGTGAGGACATGAAATAAATGCTGGGTTTCGCTTGAGAGAAAGGTTTAATGTGGAGCATAAAGTCTTTCAGAACATTCAGAGTTTCTCTTTCAGAGAGATCAATAAGTGATTTTTTTTTGGGTGCAAAAACAAACATTTCAATATACAACATACAACTTGAAAATTCATAAACCTTCACGGAATTTTATAGTGTACCCTTTGCTTATCAGTTTACTCTTTTGAACCTGAGCCCCTCTTTTACTTCAGGAATGGACTTGTCTATTTGGCTTCATTTCTTAGGCTCTTTTATTGACATGTCATCATCTTTTAGAAATATTCTGTATGTCTTTCACATCTTTTTAAGTCCAATTCAGACTTTTGTACAGCATAAAAGAGGATCATTAGACATCTGAAGATTTATACCAGCAGTTCAACTCTGTTTTCTGGGTTTGATCAAGATTTGGATGTGCAGGGCAATGGTCACTGGTCCAAAAATCTCAACACTGAAAAAGAGATCAGTCTCAGATAACAATGTCTTTCAGATGCTGAGTAATATATTAACATTATTTTGAGACAGACTGTTGATCTTAACATCAGACATTCATATTGTTGCCGGTGTAGGTGTAAAAAAAAAAAAGGAAATGAAAGAAAATAAATTCCTTGTAAGACATTGTAATCCCGCAGATTGCTCACACATGCACACCCGTACACACGCACACACACACACACACACACACACACACACAGGACATTTGATATGAGACCAACATTTGGAAACCAAGGCCTTGAGGCAGCCTTGGCATTTCATGGATCTGAAAGACAGATTGACCTCAGATGGTTCAGGATTTATGATGCAAGCTGAGCAACCTGAGGGACCTGCCAACTCCTTCCTGGGCTGGCAGCCACTCCTGATGGAGAGATTTACAGTCGGTATATTACATATGTACTGCTGATTGCTCATGAACTATGGGAAAAGGAAAAAATAACGTGGAACACCCAGACACTGTATTGTTTTAGCGAGTTAGAGAGCTGAATTATGGCAAATTTCCGGATCACGTTGCATTCCTTGAAGCCTAAAGCTTTAACAACTCAAAATTGTTTTTGCCAAAACGGAGCTGTGAAAGATCCATAAATCAAACCTTCACAGAGCTTCGGCACGCGTACTGTAAATTTGTATTCATAACAGTGGTGGTTTATGACGACTGCCCACCCTCAGTGGTATAGTACAGATGTTGAATTTTCAATGGGCTGTCAAAACTGCATGAAAAGTGTGTATACTGTGTGGGCTTGTTGAGCACTGTGTCTATGCAAGTCTAATGAACTTGATTAGACTGCAGACAGAGTTCATAATTGTCAATGCTTTGTATTGGAATCCTACAATTGCTTCATGCTTTTGTAATGCAGCCATTGTATATGACAATTAGAATAAATATTTCTATACACAAATAACCCATTGAAGTTAAGATGGTCTCCTCTGGATTTGTTTTGCAAAAGATAAACTTGATGTAATTATCAGCCTATTTTCCTGTTTATAATGAGGAATGTTGAAGGAGCACCCTTGGTGTAAGAGCTGAGGTGATGGACGGACCTCATTTTTCTCAACCCTGAGCTGAACTCCATTAAGGGCTGCCTGGAGTCTGTAATTTTACAGACAGCTTCTTATCATGTTTGTCTTGTTTCCTCCTCGGGGGAGTTGACTACTTGCCCGTGAACCAGCTTTACTCTATTTCAGCAGCATGGCTCTCCGTGGAGAGCACATTCAGCAGATATGACAACAGCGTGACTGAAAGAGAATTAAATTGAGAATTGACTTCTTACTTTTGTAATGAGTATAGTTCAGGGACCACTCGGAGGTGTGTTCGAGGCGTTCTTTTTAATTTATTTAAGCAGATATCCTGGAAATATCTTGAGCTAGTTGTGCAATCAGAGCTTTGATTGCATGCATACTTCAGTTTAAAATGAGTTTTGTAACTCAAAAGCTGTAAAAGTGGCTGTTGAGAAGAAATTAGACAGCTTTAGTACAGTTGTAGGGATGACTCTAAAATAGGTCTTAAATGTTTACTACAAGACATTCATTTGACATTGATTGGATTTCTCATGTAGAATTAATTTGCGATACCAAATTCAAATTTAATTAAGTTACAATAAATTAAATACTGTTTTACAATTTGTGTGCAATTTTGTAGACATCAGTACTTATAGGACCCAGTCATACAACTGGAGATCCTGTCCACATTTCCTCACTACTCCCTCAGACTGACCTCTTCATATTCTGTTTTTTTTTTTGGTGATAGAGGAGCCCTGGAGCACTGGGACCACACAGTCTCACCATCTCAGCAGAGATCAGAGGGGTCCTCCTGTGGTCTGACAGGTGCCAAAACCTTTGAGGAAGGCTGTTGCAGGCCGGGAAGTTAGAGAGCTACCTTTGCTGTATTGGCTTCCATGCAGGACAAAACTTGAAACACAACATTGTTTTCCACCACCCTCTAGATTTGCCCGAGAGCTGTTTGAAACTTTCAAGTAGAAGAGTGAGATCTGGAGGGATGAACAATATGAAAGAGGAGTGAGAGATGAAGCATGCCAGGAATGTAAAATCAGATGGAAGAGGGAAGAAGAAGTGATGGAAATGAGAAGCATAGTCCATACTTAGAGGACCTCCACCCAAATTTGTCTTGGACACAGCTCCAGTTTTTTGCAATCTCAAAATATTGCTGACATGCAATGTTTTTTCTTTTTCTGTTGGAAAACAAAAGTACTGACTGAGGAAAAAAAGATAAAAACATTAAGTCACAAAATTGACATAAGCCCCCCCATAATATGTTTATCTTTATTGGATTCAGGCTTTGCAGTAATAGAAAAAAAAAAAGATGAGAAGATTTAGCGAGAAATATTTTGTATGAGTTATTAAAAACTAAAAGAATTGTACATGTTTTATGAAGTTATAAATCATCTAACAATACATCCTAATAAGAAAGATGAATGAATACATTATCCATGGCATAACGGTATTTGCAAGTTAACAGAATGCTTTTAATTCCCTTTTTAATTTAGAAGATGCCACATTTGATTTTTTTTTTTCATCTTTGTTCTTTTACTGGCTTCCCTCTTGCAACACAGTCATCTGGCATCTGATCTGGTTTGCTTTCAAAAGGCCACATCCGAAATTCCAAGGCCTTGATATTTTCCCTCATTTCCCTCAGGACCATAATGATGCAGGGCTCTTTGTTGAAAGCACCTGTTCTCAGCCCGAATAAATGCTCCACATTGATATACCCCCAATGGGACACCGAGCAGACAGACCCTTCGACTTGAGGGTATCTTGTTGCCAATGAGTTTTCACTGCAATCTATTGAGCAGCAGCAGACAATTGTGCTCCCCGGCTGAGGGAATCTGTTTTTGGAAATGACCAAATGGCAAGGTCATGTTATAAGATTTCATCTGTCTATACTGTGATAAAGCAGCGGTGCAGTGTTGGATTGAACTCACAGACTGGTCCAGGTCAAATTCCAAGGCAGTCTGACTCTTTTATTTGTCTCCAACATACACACAAAAAAACACATTAAGGACTCAAAAATTCTAACGTTAATGTACTCCACTTTAAAATCATTACAAGCCTGTGTTTGCCTTTTAAAATCAATCATGCCTCCACTTTTACGAGAAACTGCCACACATGCTCAGAAATTGTAAAACTTTTTGCCGCAAGATCAAAATGCATATATATGTGATTTTCAAGTTTTGCCAGATTTGGTGTTACTCATTTATGTATATGCAGACAACTGTGAAAAGAAAGGTAAAACTAATGCATTTTCAAGTCTCCAAGACTAGTTGTCTAAATTGTCCTGTGCTTAACATGTCTATACAACATGTTTGCACATTGTTTTGGGAGAGGAGGTAAGACGACATGAGTCCCAAGCCAAAGATCTAATGACTTGTCAAATGATTTATGACTTTTCAACTTTGCTGCCAGTCACAGTTGCTTAGAATTAGAGATAAAAATAAATAAACACACACAGGATTTGGGATGCAAATCAACAAATCAATCACTGGGTTTTCTTTTTGTTTGCACTGAAAGGCAAACCAGCTGACTTTCATAAACGGAGGTACTGTAGATTTACAGTGGCAAGAAAAAGTATGTGAACCCATTGATGTTCCTGGGTTTCTCCACAAATTTGTCATCATATATGATCTGATCCTCATCTGACTCATAATGACAGACAAATGCAATGTTCTTAGCTGATAATGAACAAACAATAATTATATCTGGTGTCTTTATAAAACACAAACATTAAACACTTAAAATGATGGTAGAAAAGGTTAGTGAACCAATGGACAAATTACTAAAACTAAAAGTAGCTGGGGTCAGTAGCTTGCACATATCGAGTCCAATCAATGACATAAGTTTGAAGATCTGGTTTAGATTTATTTTGATTGATTAAATACCCTCAATAATTTTAGATTTGCTTCAATAAAAGGGGCTCTCTGAAGACATATGATGAAGAGGAGCTGATTTGCCAAAGTTGGAAATAGATATGATTTAATCCCAAAGTGTTTAGACATGCAACAGTCCACAGCTAGACAAAATGTCCATAAAGGGAGATAGTTTTGTTCTGTGAGTACTCTTACTACAAGTGGGTGCTAGAAGACACAGAAGACACAATACTGAATCTTCTCTAACAGCCAAAGACTTGAAGACATCATTAAAACTGGTACACATCTCTGTGCATGTGTCTGACTTAAGGGTATCATTGAACAAGCAGGGTGTCCATGGCAGAACAACACTCTGAAGCAATTTTCTGTGTGCCTGACATTTGTCAGAGGACACCTTAGCAATCCACAGCCCCACTGAAAAATGTTTTTTGGACTGAAACAAAATGGACTATTTTCAGAACCAACGTATGACACAAAAAACACAGCTTAAAACATCTTCCTCGTGGTGAAGTACAGCGAAAGAAACATAAGAAAGATCTGATAAAGCTATAATACAAGTTGACTTCCAGTATATTGATGCTGCAAAAAAACAAACAAAAAACAAAAAACAAAAACAAAAACAAAAGAAAAACAAAGACCCAAATAACTGCAGAAGAGTACACAAATTGAATTCTTGCTTGTGAAACAACTCTTGAAGGACCTTGAAAAGTTGTTTTTTTCCTTACAAGTGCTTGTTGATGTCTGTTTATTTAAGGATTCGAAAAAAGAAATCCAACAAAAGGCCATCCACAGTTCAAGTGAAGACATTTTCTTTTGCCTTAAATTAAAAGAACAAAAGCAGATAATGCAAATCACAAATGCTCAACTTATATGTCCTACCAGAGGAACCATCGTCATCCCCAAATATGAATATCTCTTACACCCACCTGCAAAAGAGCTAAGAACATGAAGGGATTTTTTTTAACATGTGCAAGACTAAGCTGAACCAGAAAATCTAAGCCATTTTGATCTTCCAAACCTGTGTCTATGGGGACATTAGTGAAGGATAAGACTTTTTCCATAGGATCAAGTAAGGAAATCCGCTAAGACTACGTCGATTTCTTAAGCAAAGATAAGATGGTCTCTGGCAGGGCTCTGAAGAATTTATAGTCATCTTAAAGGGCCTTAGCTGAAGTTGAAGACCTCAAAGGAGGCCTAATGGAGTCAGAGCAGTCTTGATCTGTCTCTAAGCTCACCTAATAACCCTGTCATTAGACTGAAGGCTTTGCATGTAAGACTTCAGTCAGTCCTGCTGTTGCTTGCATTTGTTTTTTCCTTTCTGGGACAGAGTGGAGGATGAGATTGTCCGTTGGTCTACTTTACCCTCTAATTGGCTCAGATCCCTGACATCTGGAGGTTACAGCGTTTTGTGCATTGTTTACTTTCTTTCCAAATAGTCATGAGATGATTTGTTGCTGTGAAATGGTGCTATGTAAAAAAACTTCAACATAAACTTATCTGAGTAATTTGTGTATTTGATTACGTGTTCGACAGATTTCAAGGATGCACATTGTATTGTGCAGCGCAACGGAGGAACACAGTTGGCTTCCTTTTCACCTGCTTCGCTCTTTATTCATGCAGCTCCAGGACTGCTGAAAAGTCACTTTTGTAAGCATGCTGAGGAGATGAAGTGAGAAGGATGAACAGGCTTTTTAAGGCTGTTCACATCAGAGAGACGCAGCTTTAAGCTGTTTCCTTCCAGCAACAGCATCTGTGTGCAATCTGAACAGGATGGTCGACTATTATGCTTTTTATTATTTCACTTTAACTTCAGTAGGAAGTGTAACGATAGACTGGCAATCCAAATACACAAAGGCTGGACTGTGTTGCATCCGTTTTTATTGTACCTCCACAGTACAGTACCGACTCTGACATCTATATATTTTGTGTGCGTGTCCTGCTGCAGGGGTGTGTTTGGCTTGAGATGAGTCCTCGTGTATGTCATCTGTTTAGGCTGCAGAGGAGCAGTTGTTAACAGGGTTCAGTTTGTCTAATTGCACCCCGGATGTGTAGAACCAAGTCAAGCACTCCCCTTAGTGTGTCCTGTTTACTTCTTCTCAGCCCTTAAGAGATGAAGCAGGGGGCAGAGGGTGTGTATGTGTGTGGGATGGCACATGTGTATAGGGTTTTGTCTCGTGCATCGTGAAGTAGAACAGATGGAACAAATTATCATAGACACACCTCTACGGAGCTCTGGAAATAGTGTGCCTCACTTGTGTGTGTGTGTGTGTATCTGTGTGCTTTTGCAAGTGTCCAACCAAGTTTCATTCTTTTTTGGAAATGCTTTGACACTTGTGATCCTAA
>JAOWBL010000023.1:7256749-7267298 GCA_028564865.1 Zenarchopterus dispar
TTTTGCCTTCTTTAACTGGCACAATAAATAAGCTAGTCATTTCAATATAATTGGAGATAATGCTTGATCCCAGCTATTTAGCTTTGATTCATTAAGTTATCAGCACACAGTACAAAGACTTATTCTGTAAACAAAGTAGAAAAAAAATAGTCTAAGCAAAGCAATGATGCACACATTTCCCTTAACAGGTCATAGTATTGTGCTAAATGCACCATAGAAATGCAACTATGTGGGTTAGAAAATACACATACTTGCATGCCTGCCACACACATGCTATATCATATATAGTGGTGTCTGACAAAGATGAGATAAGGGGCTTAGCTGACAGGGCCAGGGTTGTCTCTGGTGAAACTCTGAGTGACATGGCAGCTATGGGGTAATCCTGCTAATCCTCCGCTAGCTCAGGGGTGCAGTGGGACTGGAGGCCTTTGACCCTGCACCGAAAAGGAGGCTTCAATGCAGACGCACCAAACTCACTTATGCAGGCATGTGAAAATTCCTCATAACACTTCCTCAGCATTTCTGAAGTTTCCAGCCGCTGCACCTCCACACCCTTCAAGTGTTATTGATTAACTTTTATGGTTCTTTGACAGCCACTGATAACTTGTGTTTATGTTGAACTGACTGTTCACATTTAAGGAAATTACAAGGGCAATCAGGGATTATTATAAGGCCAATTAGCTGATTCACTCAAGCAATCACCTCATAATACCAGGAACAGTGAGAGGTTGTTAACAAACAGCTGATGAGTGTCACATAGTTTCAGTGAGTCATTTGATGGTCTGTTAGTTTCAGGTTATAAAGTTACAATGAACTTGTATTATCACTATTCTGAGGAACCAGTAGAGTTTTCAGACATATGCATGATATGATTGTTATTTCTATTATTGTATTTGATGGAATTATTTCTAAAACTACCAAATGCATACACATAAAGCTGAAGTACCTCACCTATGAATGAATCAAAAGTCTTTAAATAATAATGACCTACTTCTTTGAATGTATTTGCAAGTTACAACAGGATTCAGATTGCTCTAAATGAGCCCCACATCAACTCCCAAACACAGATTTTTTACATCAGCAAATTATTTATGATAATCTGTCTTTACATCAATGTAATTTTACTGCAAAAATATTATTTCTAACACTATTTCATTTGACATTTTTATGATGTTTACTTTCCCTACTTTTCCCATTTTTATACGAATGAGAAAAGTACGTTTAGAATTTCACATAAACATAATGCAAATTAGAAACATCAGAACGATAATCATGAAAGCTCCTGATATGTCCTGGTCGTGGACTGTTTGTAATGCTACTCAGTGTTTCCTGGAGAGGCTGAAGTCCGCTTATGTTGAACGGACTGTTCATCTTCCCAGACTCAGACACGGTTTAACATCAGGAAGTGGGCTTCAACTTTACAAAGAAAACTAGCCAATAATTGTCAAGTGTTGCGGAAAGAGTTGCATGTAGGTTACTGAGTCGTTGCAATTTTTGTATATACTTGACTAGGTATTTATTTTATTTTTTGTTTTGTTTTTTTTTTTTTGAAAATCTTCTAACTGTAGCTATAACGTAAAGTAGCCCTCTTTAACAACTATCAGGGTAAATATGTGAAGATATGAAAATACCAACAACAAACATTGCGCTAGACTTAATTTTTCACAGCTCAGATTTTATTTTGAAAGGTCAGAGCGGAAGAGAGGCTACCCATTCATTTTCGCTTGACTCATTTGTTGTCAGGGGATAACTTGGTGCGTCTCTGGATCAGCGCTCACACAGTGAGAGTCAGTGATGGGAGACCGACTCAGTTGTCATCGCGCACAGGTTTCTGCTCATCTGGTTACATCCTCCTCGTCTTTTTTCACATTTGTACTTCCATTCAGAATTAAGATACCCGTCTATTTACTCATGCAGATTTAAACCGGGGCTGGAGTTAGTCGACCAACTCAGTTTAACTTCCCATTCTGGCTATAATTGATGTTTTACATAGTTGTTCACCGATTGTCCAGGATTTGAGGCAATTCAAAGGACTAAGGCGACTTTACCAAAATGCCTTGTTACTGGAATACAACTTTTCCACGGAGTTCCTATGGAATATAGTCCGCTTTTGCACAGTTTACATGTTGTGCCATCATCCCACGTAAGGAACAAACTCTTTGTGATGTGCATTATGCTGTCCCTTTGGGTGTACATGATATATTGTTGCGTTGGCTACTGCTCAACTGTGCCGAACCTGACGTACGGCACGGTGAACAGACGTCAAAACGATGCGCAAGTTGACAATCAAGGGTCGCCTTTGGGGGTGTCCAGGGACTTACTGAATAACGAAAACGATTTGGACAGCAGAGGAGACGAGTGGGAAGAAATTAGAGGAGAGGCGAAGGCGCTTGATGATAATGCCATGTCGGGTTTCCTCAATGAGACGGAAAGTAAAAAGTTGCCCCAGGCGATCATCATCGGGGTGAAGAAAGGAGGAACCCGGGCGCTCCTGGAGTTCCTGCGTCTGCATCCAGACATCCGAGCGGTGGGAGCTGAGCCGCACTTCTTCGACCGCAACTATGATAAGGGACTGGAGTGGTACAGGTACATCCTAGGCTACACACGATCAAAGTAAAAAAAAAAAAAAAGACACCCAAAGGCGCTGTGCGTCATTTGCCAGCATTTAGCCATTTAGACTTATTGGTATCCATGCGCTCCTGAACGTCTCAAGACTAACTTCGCCAAGTTCAGAGCAAAAAAGAAACCTCGCTGTCCATCTTTTGATTTTTCTACAGGCATATTTATCCCATTCAACCTTCGGTTCTAATTTAACCCACTTTATAGCCTAATTATATTTTATCATAACTTAAGTGTCTAAACATTCCCTGCCACTGAAAAGGGAGAGGTAAGCTACTTTAATTTGCTGTGATTAGAAGATATCTCTGTAAATTTTATGTAACGTTACAATTGAATTGTATGAAGGGAGCAACTGGAAAGAATAAAGACGTGCTTCTATGAAGTCCAGAAAGTTTGTTTCAGTGTTAAGTAGCTCTGCAGTGTCTTTCTGCTGCTTTTTAATTATCACTCACAGTGAAAATATAATGAAAAAGAGTGTGTTGGGGCTGTGCGTTGAGATTTTAAGGTGTGCCACAGTTTACATGCCAGTTTATAAAAGAACTCTAATCTTTAAGAATAAGATGTTCATAGTGTGTCAAGTTTATTATATAATTATAATTGAATACTTTACACATTGACGTTTGAGGCCCAAGGTCTCTGCAACATCCGAACATGAGGAAAGTATTTGGAATATGTTTGGTTTTGTTACTGGCATTTTAGGTAACTTTTATCAGTGGCTTTCATTTACAAAGCAGCCTGTTTTGTGCTTGTTTGTGTGACCTTCCCTGTTAGTGCCTGGAATTTTTTTCTGTCTCAGAGATTGTCCTTGGATCTAAACGATCTGTGAGCTTTCAGGCAAAGAAACGGAGGGATGGCGGGAGAGGAGAAAAGAAAAGAAAAGAAATAAAAAACATGATCAGAGCTAACATTTAAGCTCAGAGAGGCAGTCTTTATGTTTTAAAATGATGTTACATAATGCTGTTATCCTTGAACAACTTGGAGATATAATCAAGGTTCAAAAAGTTGCAGGGCATTGATTCAGCAGCAGTAATTTGTTTAGGTCTTCAATTCTAATATACATCAATGTCAAAAGCAGGCATCTGGTATCTGCGGTTGCTTGCATGTTCAGTATTGTGTAGTGCAGGATTTATCGCGCCTAATGGTTGTCCTTGAACCACATCTCAGTACAAGCTCTTTACTATTGACTCAGCTGCGCAATTACACAACTTGCCACTCTCAGTGCAAATAAATCACAAATGCAATGTATTACTGGAAACTATTGATGTTTTCTGTACCCCAAATGCATTGAGTGGCTTCACATGAGAGCCAGCTCCTTTTTTTCATAAGAGACAATAAGAGACACTGCTGCTTCAGGTGTCCCTTTGACTGAACTGGGGGATTAGCGCGCCGCGTCAAAGAATCTAAACACTGTTTCAAGTGTTCAGTGTTTCTACAATAGGGGAAGTGAAGCATTGTTCAAAGAACTTTCCGGACAGGTTTGGGAGCTTGTCGGATGATCAGTCTGAGAAGAGAGCTTTTTGTCCATCTCTGCTGACTGAGAATCCTGAATAAATTGTGATAAACCTCTGCTTGAAGACTTTTTAACTCTTGCACCGCAGTCTTCATGTTTTTTTCACAACCGTCCTGCGCTGTACAAGTGGAATCTTGTATTACAAATAAATTATGCCTAAAAAGAGAGCGGTCATTAAAGACTGATAAATCTAAGTTCCTTCTCGCAGTTGCAGGTACACACCAAGCACATCTCTTTGCAGTTCTTAATTGAGGACATTTATTGTATAATGAAGTCCTCTTTGTCAGAGGAGTGGTCTGGCTAATTAAAACAACTTGGCTTGAGTTGTCACAGTTGTGTGACCACCGCGGTGACTCGAACTGACCCCATGCAGGGAAACACATGACATTAGTTAAACCTTCATGGCCATTTAATGGTGTGCAGAAAAACCCTGACTGGTTTTAAGGTGGTCCGCATCACACAAACGCTTCATCACGCAGTCCCTCTCCCCCTCTGATCATCAGGAAAAGGTGTCCACTGATTTGTTTTCCCATATGCTTCACTTCATCGCCCCCAGACTAAAGATGAGCAGTTGCTTGGGGAGAGGAGCAGTCGGCTGGGTGGGCTTACTGGCTCCTGTGGCGGCATTGAGTTGTGCCCACGCAATTTATCTGCCGTGATTGGTGTGTCCTTTGTCCTAGAGGTCTGCGGCGTCCATCCTTGTGGAGCTCCTCCCGGAGGGGAGGCCCTCGCGCAGCGGGACGCCAAGCACAATATATCGTGTTTTCACACCTCAGAAGAAGAAGAGAAACAGACAATTGTGCACGCTTACTCACACAGAGCGCAGGAGGCAACTCCCAAAAGCCGTGGGAAAGGCTTCCTACTTGCCCCCCCCCCTTCCTTTTTTTTAGCAACAGCATAATTCAAACTTTCTTTTATGTGTCTTTTTTTAGACAGATTAACTACTCATTCAGTGAATACAGACTCATGCCAAGGTCTTCTGAGCTCTTTACTGTAGATGTGACTTAATTGCTGTAATCACGTTTTTCCTCTTGAGGCTCCACATATAGAACAATGAAAAGCCTTCTTACCAACTCACTGAGGGCGTCAAAGAAGATGGCCTAATCCTCCCCAGAGCCCCAGGGGAGCTTAGTGGAGCACAGTGGCAGATAGAGGGCAGTAAATTTAAACTGCACCTTTTTTTCCCCTTTCTTTTGCTGTTGCGTTACGGCGCTCAGTGAAAAAGGATGCTGGAGAACCCCCGAGGACTGCATTAACCCTGACAATAAAAGAGCAGACAATTAGTGTGAAACATGTTTTCTCTGCCTTCACTTTGTATGCAAATGTGTTCAGAAGGGTGAAAGTGTCCTTTGACGAAGCCCCAGCAGGAGTTCATCAGAAAAATGCACTCACTGGAGCATGCCCAAGAAAAGAGTCAAACTCTGCGCTGGAGCTTTTTCGCCTCAAAAGTTGACTTTCCGAGCGCACTCTGTGAGAAGTCCGTGTCCTCTAGGAGAAGGATCTTCTGAGTCCACTGGTGGCTTTCTGCCGACTTGACACTTTGAGCACCAAAGACAAAGCGAGACACTTTTGGATAAAGGGATCTCCCCACCTAAACTAATTTGTCAGCAGCACACTGACAGACAGAAAGGGAACAAAAGCAATGATGAAGAGATGCTTTTAAAGATTCAGCTCACACATGCAGACTTCATAGGATGTGTCATTTACACTCACTGGCCACTCCGAAGAATAAATTGTCAGTAAAAGTAATATTCACCTCTCCAAACTAGTTCACAGGTTAACTTTATACATTGTTTTCTGCAGCAAGCCCCTGGTCTATCTGCTGAAGCATTTTGTTAAACCACAGAACTCAACACAGGACTTAGGAAACACTGACTCAAAACAAGTTTTCTGCATTATATTCCCTCGAGTGGGCTGCCTCGTCTCTCTTTTGTAGTATCTTCACAGAGTATTTGTTGTTTCCTGCTTCTGTGTTTCTCTGTCCTGCGGAGACCCCCTGACAGAAAGTCAGAGCGTCTTGAGAAAGAGGCAATCTGCCTCAGCCATCTTTGTTCTGCTTCTTTGAAGTTTTTGTTTGCCGTCGATGATCCTCTCAGACCCGCTCGCATCTGTTGGGAATTACCTAATGCTTCCAGACTACAAACATAACTTGGAAAAGTACACTGATGTGTTTTTAAGAGGAAATGCTTTAAATAAACCAAATATTGGCTAAGAAGGAGCTTTTCTTGTTTACAGTCAAATATAAACAGTTTGAAATATTGTAGGTGTTCTTTGAAATGACCGTTTTGGTTTTTTTTTTTTTGACATTCCCAGCTGAAGTGAAACAATTTTAGTTTTTTACTTTGTGTTTTATGCCTTACACTTCAGCACCTTAGACAAAGATTTTCTATATTTGCGAAGGCTTTGACAGATTTATTTTGCTCTCAACTAATATGTCCTCAGAGACAATAGCCAAGAAATGCAGTTATAACTTATCATGTATTAACTATGACTTATTGCTTTTTGTCAAGAACTCAAAATCCAAAGCAAATTTGTGGTATCTTTCTGGAGTTTTTTCCTCTGATGGCAATATTTGATGATTTTGTTCATTCAGAATTTGCCCACTCCTTTATTCCAGTGATCCATCCTGAAGCTTAACTTTATTGATTAATTTTGTTGACATTGTCAATCAGTACTTTTATTTAGCATCATTCTTACAGTAGCTGCAACAGTTTCAGTATCTTCTTTGGACATTGCATGCATGATGATGCATGATTTCAAAGGCAGACTAAGTCATGTTTATACTGTATTTTGCTAAAATAAAATGTCTCTCTCAAACAAAATAGTAAAACCAAGAATAACAACAGTCCTGATTATAATGTGAAGACAATGAGCAACACTGTCCTCTCTTTTCTGCCTTGTAAGTTCACCAAATACTCACTGAACTGGAGTTACAGCTAGTAACTTTTCACTCACTAAATATCAAAGGACTCAAAATGAGAAGCTCACTACAATGTCATAAAAGCTCTGGCATCACCTCACATTTTGGGAGTGTAAATTCAGCCTGACACAAACAAACTGTCACATGGAATAAACGTTTACAACTATGAGAGTCTTTTTCATGTTACATAAGGCAACTTGTAGGCTCTGCAAAGATCTTATGGGAAAGCATGAATCCACCTTCATTAGTGCGATGCTACGAGCTTGCTTTCACTTTTATTTCTGTTCTTGCACGAACAATTTGTTCATGTTGCGTATCTCAAAAATATATGATCAACAGCACATTTGTGATAGAATCAGCATTTCATTTGATCACCTTGATCTCTCTTAACTGATTAAAGTTTGGTTTATGGTTCTTCATTAGCTCAATTGCAGAGCTTATGTAAGTGACCTATACTGGTGTGAACATTTGTACTATTCAAATTCATCTGGAATCTAAAATGTTCGGACAGTCGTTATTTATACTGAAACTCCTGCAGTAGGGAGAAAAAACAGATGCGGTTTGTGGAGATGATTCTTACAGCTGATGTTTTTAATTGATTGTGCAACTGTACACAGTATAGCTTTAGGTGATATTCTTGTTGTTGCGCAAACCTGGCACAATTAAATCTCCTACATTTTTCATTATAGGGACATTACACTTGAGCAAAGCTGTAAACAAGTGGACTGCCCCAACTGAGGGTTTTATTTTTGAGGTGGTGCATGTGGGTTAACAGGGAAGCTGCAGCGTAAATGTAAGAGAAACAACTCTCACAAATGTCATTTGTTAAAGCCAGACTGACATTTTTGTGCCAGAATGGCTCATGCATCCTTCATCTTGCTCCCCCTCCTCTTCCCCTCTCCGCTGAATGACCAGTTTCCACCAGATGGCCAGGTGGTCTTCAATTCTGCATACTGACAGTAATAACAGAGGATGGGAGGTGTGGGGGGTGTCACTCTCTTCGCTGTCACTGCAGTTAAAGAATGCTCTTGAGAGACTGAATGCTTCTCAACATCATCAGGAGGTCATTTCGGTGAAGTCTGACGATAATGACTTTCACTACCTGATAAGACTGGCTGTAATGGCCAGAGAACACCTTCTTGAAAAATCTTTTCCTCTTTGATTTCTGTCTGGAACTTCTCTCACAGTAAGATGGTCTGATTATTCCAAGTGGCTGCATACCACCACCTTTCATCTTGCTTTTGAAAACAGGGATGATTCCCACAGCAGCTCAGGTCTCCTTGGAGCTGCAAGGCAAGATAAGAACACAACATGACTTTAGATAATGTTGAAGCTTTTTCTGGAGCTGCCCCTTACCAGAGGGGATTTAAAAAGCTGAAATATAGATGCCAATTAGAGTCAGTCAAGCGGATTACTGCAGGATGCAGGAATCATTGCTGGAGTAGCTCCTCATTTCAGTGAACTCATCACTGAAGTAATCATATGGCAGCTATAAGCAGAAAACAGCGGGCAGTGACGTTGTAAATTCCTACCTTTGAACCTGGTTACTGATAACAGCAAGTGTAAACAAGGCACAAGGTTTCACAATCAGTCCCTCCAGCAGCCAGTTTAAAGGACACACCTGAGTGCCTTGCAGACAAAACATGGGCAAATAATGCAACACCTCACTTGAGGTTCACGTCTGTCTTGTTTGAAGCAGGAAAATATAGACACAGCATTTGAAATGGCAGCTGAGTTCACAGCTTTGGTTTTATTGTTGGGCGGCTGACTGTTGCAGTTTCCATTTCAAACATGAATCTGATTCCATGTAGTACTTTTTAAACCCTTCCTCATTTCATAGATTTCCTTCTCTTAACTGCATTCCTCTCTCTTTCATTGTCACCATCTCCTCACTCCTGTAATACTTGGTTTAGGCAAAAAGTAATTGGAAGTTTGTTTATAAGGATATAGATTTATATATTGGAAGAAAATCTTTAAAGGTCAGCATACTCACTTCCTGACTAAATTTGGTTGAGTTTCAGGCTAAAACTGTTTTGAGCTACATAAAGTCAAATGGAAACATGCAAAATTAGTGATGGGCCTAAAAAATATTATGCTTTAGCTTGATTTGTGAGATCTTTTATTATCGTCTTGAAACTTGGAACTGTGAACAATGATGATGCATTTGCATGAGTGGTTCATTGGTGAAACCTTTAGCCTGTTGGCAATATTATTTATGAAGAAGAACAAATTGTGCAAGTTCACAAAGACAACTTTGACACTCTGTGCTCATTCAGAAATGTTCTCCTGTCTTGTCTCTGCCACTGTGAATAATGCGTGTTCTCCTCATATAGATTGTTTTTACTGTTAACTGAGTAGATTATTTGATCACAAGTTTTTTTGTTTTTTTTTTGTCCCTTAAGGCATAAAGATAGGCCTGTAGGGCTGTGTGTAACCAAGAGACATGGACGATAATTGCAGGGGCACAATTAGCTTCATTAGATCTGAGATGTCTCCACAACATACAAGGGTTGCCAAGGCACTCAGGGAGAGAAAGGTACAGTAAATGTGGAAAACACAGGTGACCATAGATGATGAAAGTGCATGGAAATGAAAAGTTTATCATACGCTTGGGAGGCAGTGATGCAGAATTTGCAATACCCAAACAATTGCTCAGCTTTTCTCATTTTGTCTGCACAGTAAACTTGTGCAGACAATTTTCTGCTTGTTTTTCGCCACATAAATTTTTAAAATGAACGCTGCTGGGTTTGAAGAGGGGGACTGAAACTCAGTCTGCATTCAAACAGATGGTTGGAAATTATGGTAATCAAGTTGATGACATGACTCCTCTGCTTTCCTGTTGTTTGATTTAGATCAGCCGCTCAATATCAAAACCTAAGAATACTGCCAATGCTGCAAGAATTGAGGATTTACATTGTGATTGCTGTAAACGTATGCAGGGTATGCTGGGAGCTTGCAAACGCAACACATTGCTGATATTGGCTTGGTCATATTCTTGCTCATATTCTTTATTGCACTGAGGAGGAAAAGAGATATCTGTGCACTGCTCTTGATTAAAGGCATTTGTCAAATCAGCAACAGAACTCATGCTTTGATGATGGATTACAGCGACAAAAAGGTTAGTTTAACGCACTTTGTAAATAACTGCAAGGTTGTGTCAATTTTTTTTTCATTGAGTGGATGCCAGAAGACATTACGTTTAAATGTTTATAGCAACTGAAAATGTTGTTACATTCAGCTGAATTTTTGTAGTAAATAATATAAGCACTTGATTGAGTCAAAAAATATTACAACTTTAAGGTTAAAAATGATGCTCCAAACCACTGTCTCGTCTGGGCTGGGAATGCCTTGGGATCCCTCCAGAAGTGCTGGACGAAGTGGCTGGGGAGAGGGAAGTTTGAGCTTCCCTGCTTAGGCTACAGCCCCCACGACCCGACCACAGATGAGTGGTGGAAAATGGCTGGCTGGCTGGCTGGCTGGCTGGCTGGCTGGCTGGCTGG
>JAOWBL010000023.1:7275536-7287220 GCA_028564865.1 Zenarchopterus dispar
TTATTATTATTATTATTATTATTATTATTATTATTATTATTATTATTATTATTATTATTATTATTATTATTATGCTGGTGGTAGTCAGTCATAGATACCAATTACAAAAATGCAAAACAAACAGACTTAAAAAAAAATATTTGTCTCTCCTGCTATTCACTTTTAAAACAAATCATTCTGATGTGCAGTTTTAACCTGTTATTGTGTGTTGTGTTGTCTGTAAGATGTAAATGTCATCATACTCTCTGTGCTGCTACCAGGAAGAGCCAGTTCCATTTTTCGGCATGTGTGTCATGGATAACCACATTATTAGAAGTGTTAATGAGCCATTATGTTGTGGAACATATTTCTGAATGACTCTGGATAGTGAAAAAATATAGTATGCATTGGGAGTTTATATTTGAAGGACTTGTTGGTTTCTAACGAGATCTCATCACAAAAGTCAACCAGGGACGACAATAACGTCCCTTCTGCATCAGAGGAGTACTTCACACACCATTAATTTTTAAGGCTTTCATGAATTTCCTCTGATTTTAGCAATTAATTAGTTATTAAACCACTGCTCCTGGGATTAAATGGAAATGAAAGCAATGCCAGAATGGCCCCTCCACTATTCTCAGTTCATGTCTCATTCATGCAAACAGAAACACTTAGCTGAAGTGTAGGAACGTGAAGCAAAAGCTATGTCTTCAAAAAGAAAAAAACCCCTCCATATCAGCATTACAATAACATTTAGGGTTGTTATAGTATTGGAGGTTTGGACTGCTTAATAAATGCAGCTCAGCAGTGTGGACCCACAAACAAAGGAGTTCTGACATTGAGTAAATCTAAAATGTTAAGAAACATGCACACACCAGCGCAAAAGGGTATACAAAAGTGCACTTGAAGGAAAGCTGGCTCTGTTAAGTCAGGAAAACTGGAGACCTTGAGTCTTGAAAGGTTATCAAAAAGAAAAAGAAAAAGGAAGAGGCACTGCTCAGACTGCCCATTTTTCATTTGAATCTCTCCTTGTATGACTCATAAAATACAGTAAGTTGATTGATTACTTTTTAAACACACATTGCCAGAAAATATTACGTATGTACTTTGCGGCTAAATCGAAAGATGCACTTTAGCTTCCTTTGTGCATAAGAGACGCTAATTTTAAACAATCCACAGGTTTGTTTTTGGCTTTTCTCCACACTAAAGTAAACAGTGATCTTGCCCTGTTTATTCATCTTTGAGGTTTTCTCTCTTGAAACAATTAAATGAATAAATCAACATCTGTAGCATTGCAAATGCAGTGTCATTCATGGCCTCAACATGCCTGACACTTTGCAAACACTGCACTCCTCAAAGCTACTGCAGATTAAATTGAACTTTGCCGTGTTAACAGATATGATATAACATGTTTTGACAGCCTGCTGTAAAGGAGCCTTTCCTTCCTTCAATGCAGCTTTTGCACTTTCATTAGTCATTCCTCCAAGCTTCAAATATTGATTCCCAATAAGCTTGAAATCCACTCTTGTGATCAAATTGCTTTTCTTCTACGGTATAATCTTGCAAGCTGTTGCTGGTTTGAATGAGCTTTGTCCTCCATCTCCCTCCCCCGCCGTCCTTGGTTGGAAAGTTGCGAACATCAAGGTCTTGATTCGTCATGGGCTCTATTGAGCAGAATTCCATGCGTTGCCATGGTATCGGTGGAGAGTTGTCACTCATGTCACTGAATCGCCAAGCCCTCATTTTTTTTGCTCTGTACCTATATTTGCTCTTCTAAGACAAGCCGTTGGCAAGTCTTTCCCCTAGTAACAAACAAGAATATTAAAGAAATAAGTCAGATCACATGGAAATGCAAACGAATAGATCAAATAAACAGATTCCAAGCTAAGGACCTCAGATTCACCAAACTACCAACCACTTCCCCTCCCTCATATTCTCTTCCTCTTCTTCCTGTTTTCCTTCATATGCAAGTCTGTGCTGTGCCACACCACATCTAAAAGCCAAAGCAATTATCCTGTAATTCACTGAAAACCTTACTTTCTGCTGGCTTTCCCTTTGATGACTTTCATTAAGTCTCTATGTGAGACAACAGGCTATACCCCAAAGCCCGGTTTTTCCGTTCTGCGGGTGTGCGCCAGCTGGTTGAAGTTATGTGGAGGAACAATTACAGAACCTCCTCTGATTCCCTCGCTTTCCTGCCTTGCAGCACAATGAAGCCGCTGTGTTACAGCTTCACAGCCACGGATGCATACTCACAAAGATTGTGCATAATTTCGAACTCTGGTACTGCCGACGTCTGCTCCCATGCAGTGTCATTGTGTTAGTGCAGGTCTGTCATTCATTTGGTTATCGGTGTTTAGGGAAACAAGATCCACAATCAAGATGCTCCTGTTCGTCACGCCTGTTTATCGGTCTGTCCCTGTTGACCTGAACAGGGAGGCCTTGACAGTATGGATTTACGTTCAGCTTTTATCACAAGAAAGAGTGTTATCTGCATCATCCATTCCATTCGTAGGCTGGGAACTGGTTTTGTTCTTTTGTTTTCCCTCAAGTGCCACTTTCTATTGAGCTATTTCCTAGGTGTTACATTTACATCAGCAGCCGCGCTTCAGGCGCTGAGCAATGCTGAACAAGTTTGAAAAGGTGAGGCTTCAGACCAATCAAGGTTTGTTTCAGTTAAACAACTCCAGTTTAGTAACAGCGTGAATACAAAACCTCTGAACACTCTTTTCCTCTGACAGTTTTGATTAAAAGCAGTTACATCGACAAAGGAGGAGTTTGGGGTTTTTGTTGACATTGAAAGTAAAGGAGTTTGATGATCCTGGTCCAGACATGTAGTTACTATGCATGAGACAAAAAAATATTGATTACACCTTAGTGTCTATATCCACAGCTATTTTGAGCATTTCTCCCGAGAACAGAGCAAGTAAAACAGTTCAATGGTGAGAGATAAATTAAAATAAAGAAATCAATAATGCTACCATTCATGCTTGTGAGAGACGCTGAATTGTGTAACTTTATACTGGGCACACTAAAAGCATTGCAGAACATCACCTCCAGGATTCAAGAAGAAATACACAAGTTAGATAACGTTGAGAAATATCACATTTAACGGAAAGCTCTTGAGCACAAGGCCAAGGACATTCTTTAACCTCAAATGCAGAGATGTTTTACACGCTTGCGGGGCCAGCTCTGGCTTTCCTGGAGCGTGCACTGCTGTAACCTTGAAAACACTCAGAGAGGGCAGAGTGGAAAGGATGATAACACTGGTGGGTGGATGGTTCGGCTTTGTAACCCATATTTTCATGACTTTAACCCACATGCACGCACACTCACTTTCTAGTTGATGTCATCTCACATTTACAGCACAAGGACATTATCCCTTCTACATCCACTTATTAACTTCTCACAGTTAAAGAGTTTACATTCTTCACTCATGAAATAGTTCCACCACCCAGTGACCCACAGCTAGGAGGACTGAGCCAGTATCTTTACTGGGAGTGACAAGGCAGACTAATTCAATTGCCTGTTCTGCGATGCAAGAATTATTATTGCTGTAATGACAGTATCATTAAAAAATAAAAAGCATGACCTAATGCTATCTAATTCAGAGCTAATACTTCTGATTTTTTTGATGAATGAAAATTTTGTGTATATATCTATTCATTTATTAATACAAGATTTAGCTCAAAAGAATGAAAACATGCTAATAAAAAAATGGGATCAAGAGGCAGAAAGTTGCACAATGAGCACCACCACTCAACATGGTGAAATATTCTGCTGAAACTTTGAAAAAAATGGACACTATTTCTTTTATTCAATTTGAATCCTGCAAAGACTACAGTTAAGAACAAGAAGTTTACTTACTAAAAAGGTTTGGCTTTCTTTTACAGGCATTGCCGGAATTTTTTGTTTGTTTGTTTGTTTCAACATGTCGCGTGTTTACAAAGTACTGTGAGTAGTTTTAACAAGCTGACAGTGTGGGAACATTTAAAGTCATAGAATGAACATTTTTGTACCAAAATTTCAAGCAATGCGACTGGACTCAAAAATCTAAGCTGAAGTGAGCACTGATCTGTCTGTGGAGCAGTGCACATCACGTAGAGCTGAGTGCATGTTGTCATTGCACAACAGCAGCATGCGCCTAACAGGTCAATTTACTTGCGCTCCAGTGGCTGAAAACAAAAAAAACTATGATAAGTAGCAAACTGCACTCAGAGATGATGGTGATGGTGGTTAAAGCTGACTCTGAGGCGGAGAAAATGGAAGGTAATTACACTCTTTTACTTCACCTGCGAAAGTCTTTTGTTTGCTGAAGCCTTACTTGAAGTGCAGGTTCTGCAGCAAATCCTCTGTAAAACTTTCCAATCACTTGATAGTCACAAATCTGTTATTTAGCACATTCTTTCCACAATTTTTATCCCGTTATATTTGCCAGCGGGGTGACATTTTTCTTTCCTTGCTCTTCAAGCAAGCTAAAGAAAAACAGGCTTTGCTCCCTAAAGCGCTGTGATGTAGTCTTTTTGGAGATGTGTGTGGGCGTCTCTGTCATTTGGTCTGTCAGCGCTTCGCATCTGCAAACTGCTGGAGCTGAGGATGAATATCCACATGAATGAAAGGACAAATTCCACATAAGTCGTGGACAAATCATGGTAAACCAGAGCTCAAAGACCTGTCAGCTTTAAAGATGTCTCTCAGCCTGACAAACTTTGAAACAAGTCGTTTTCAGCAAACTAAAAGTTGAGATCCCACCCAAAGAAAGGATGATTACAGTTCTTAGGACTGCTTCGTCTTTTCCCATCCTCTCTTTCCTTTTCCTACGTTCATTCTCTCCTCTTCTCCTCGCAGCAAATTAAAATGAAAGCCTAATATCTGTCCTACATTACAAAAGCCTGGTCTGAGGCAATTAATCTTTCAAAAAGCCTTTCAAGGAAGGGTGGACTAACAGTTGCTTAAATTAGGTTGAAAGCAGTATAATAGCTGACAAGCTCCACAGCCCACATCTCCATTAAAAAAAATCCAGGTCAAAATTCACAGTCTGTACATGTGGAACATCACTGAGTAAAAATAGTTTATGTAAATAATTGTTTCAAATAATAAGGGGGCTACAAATAGTTAGATACGATCTATAATGAAGCCCATTTTTTTTTCTGTGTAAGAAATGTTTGCTAAAAATATGGTGGCAATGAAGTTCAAAATGCAGCTAGAAAACAACGTTAAAATATCAAAACATTTCACTGTACACACAAGTAACATGAAACAACACGCTCAAGAAATATTTGCATGAAAAACTTTAAAGAAAAGAAAATCTCAGATATTTCACCAAAACCTTTTTTTAACTGTCAGTTTCCTTTCAAACACTTCAGTGGTGACAGGATCTAATAGTTTAGTAATAGTCTATGAAATCTAATAGTCTATTCTAGTTATTGAATAAATATTATTCTTTGGTGGATGTGAAATCTACTGCATTTTGTATATAAAATAAGTGATTTCCTGCAGCTTGTGATGACCCCACAGGGGTTCATTTTGACTTTGTAACATCTTTCTGGTTTCCAACCAGTTTATGTGTTTATGTGGGTTTAGTTTATCAGCTAAACCCACACTTGCTGTGAAACTGCAATTATGTTTAACTTTGAATGAAGTTACAGTTGAACTTGAAATGTTTCTATTTTGGTATTACTATGTTGAAGCGCAGCGAAGTTAGCCGCATGCTAACCAACAATGCAAACAGCACAGAGAGTGCGTTACAACATGAAAAGAGAGGACAGTTTGAAAAAAAGTAATCTATGCATTACTGTGTGCTGTAATCCAGCACGTAAGCTTCAGCAATTTAAGTGTCTTGAATTTTCCCACACAGACAACAGGCAGCCTTTTATCTACACCTTCACAGATACACCAAATTAAAGCAATGAAGACAATGAAGCCCATGCACCACCCAAAAACTGGAAAGCCTGTGGGAATGCAGGCAGGTACAGCAGCATTATGTTGTAAATGTAAATGATGTTGATGAGAACCAAATTCTAAACTTCTAAAGAAGGTGTAAAGTCATGTTTGCACATGCACATTAAAACTGGGTTTGATGTTAGAAGAGAGAAATGCTCCTCTGTCATTTTCCGCTTTCCTCCAAATGCAAGAACAGCTTTAACATGTAACATGTCACAGTATAGCAACATTTTGAGAACAATTTTAATTCTATTTGTCAGTGAGTCTATATTTATTTCATATAGTCTATTTCGTTTAACCTCACATGAAAAAAAGATATGATGGCCCACATTTGCCATGGTTATTCAGATTTATTTCAGCTGATTATGTAACCACTAAAATTATTTAAAACTTTTCAAAAATATCCAAAAATACATTAAAAGAAACAGAAAATGCAACTGTGTTATTATATTTGTTCATGAATGATGTGTAGTTATTATTCTCATAGTTCTTCCGTGTCCTTTTGTTCCAGTCGTGACTTCTCCTGTTTAGGATGAAGAGTACAGTGTGTCCAGTAAGCCTGAAGCACACTTATGAATAGTTACGGAGATGAGTTGATGTGACAGTCCGCTGGCACACTGATTGATGGGTTGAGCATAATCAGTCCTTCAGACACATGATGCTCAATGTCCCTTGGGAAGTAGAGGGGCAGAGACATAAATGTGATGCACTGGACCCAATTACAGAAGTTGGAAATCAGTGAAACTTTTATAGTGAAGACTCAGGTGAGTAAAGACTGCTGCATTCAAAGTGTTTTTTTGTATTTTTTATTGCATACCGTGAGCAGTTTTCATATTGCGTGATTTCTTTGAGGGCTTTTACAGGAAGTCATTATGATGACAAATCTGTTTGACATGTGACATTTGTGAACACAGGACAGCGTATGAACTCCTTGTAAGGAAGGCCTCACTTAGATGACTAAGTCTTTAAGGAAATATCATGTCAGGACTTGACCACTGGGCTTCACCCTCGGTTTTAAAGCAAATATATCTTAATCTTACTCCCTGTTATGTCACATGTTCTTCTTTTTATGACAACAAGGATAAAAACTGCTGTTCCTTTGTTCATTGGTGTTGGACAGAAGTTTGGTAAGTTTGGAGGTGAGGCTGACAACATGAAGAAAGTGTGAAGTTCTTAAAACTTTGACAGCCACAGATTTTTTTTAAAAGTTCACCGAGGGGACTCAAACACACTCAAAATGAAAATGGAGCTATAAAGCATCGGTCACCACACAAAGACAGTTTATCTACTAAAGCATGTTAAGCTTTTCCCCCTCTCTTTGGTTTTATATTATTTTTTCTATATCTCCACTGCACAATGAGTTCCTAATGATAGATTTACAGCATTGCCCTTGGTCGAATCAGTAGGTGGTAGGCAGGTTATGCTTCTACAAAGGCAGGTATTAAAAGAGTCAAGGTTCTAACAGTAGTTAACATCTGCTGCTCGCTGGGGAGGAAGCAGTTGCAAAGTTTATCATTGGGTAAGTGTACAGACATTTACTGAGTGTTTTCAAAAGGTGAAGGTTAGCGATGGATGAAAGAGTGGGATTTGAAAAGCTAGAGGTCCATCTTTTGCTGTAAGATACTCCAAAGCTTCTTCATCTATTGATAATACCATTTGCTACTGATGGGACTTCAGATTTGAAGACTTGCTAAAATATTACATGTGTTTTTTCTTTCTGGGCATTACAAAAGTCTGTGGAAGCGTGTATTACTCCTTGAGCTTAAACTCAGTGTCAATAGAGGCCGATTTTTCCACAGAGCTCTGGTAACCCGGTGACTGAAGTCATCTGGCTTGACCTCTCTGATCAATCAGACACCCCCTGTGTCCAGGTTGAGAGGTTAACAGGCTCATTAGCCGATGCTGTAAAGATCTGGCTAATGATCACCATTGTTTGCCACTTGAGACTTTGTGAGATATCTAAAGAATGAAATTCTGCATTTGTGATGAATTTGCAACCACAATTCGGATTATTTCTTTTTTTCTTTTTATACAGTTTTTCATTCTTATTAAGTTCAAGATTTATATGTTGATAGATGTATCAACTATGTGTGATAATACGCCAATAAATGCCTTGCCACTACACTGCAGGTAGTGTCAAAATCTTTTTAGAATTTTAACATAAACGTTTGTTAAAATGCAAAGTGATAGTCAAAATAAAGAAGAAACAGTTGTTTGCTGTGATATTACCTGAGGTTTCAGTGTTTAGGTTTAAGAAAATTGGGTTCCTGTTTTTTTCTGTCTGTATCTTAAGAATACTGGGAAATAAATATGGCTGGTCAAACCCTGAGAAAACAACAAAACAATGGGCAGCCTCAGACTTCTGCAAAGCACCAGCTACACAGATGGTGCACTTGTGTTTTTTTTTTCCTTTGAGGAGTGTCTTCCTTGAGCATTTTTCCGACCGCACTTCATTCACCAGTTCAGACTTTTTCCAAAACACATTTAGAGGGTTTGCAGTGTTGTGTGGGCTTGTGGCACTTTTGCCTGGCAGACACCATCAACGGGTAAGCAAACAGGAGGCACTTACAGTATAGACATTTGAATTCACTCGACTCGACTCGATTAACGGCCACTTTCACGCAAGTTAGAAAAGCAGAAATGTGAATCTAAAAAGAGCAGCACTTTTGATCACTTCACTTGTGACAAGGGCTCTTTTTTTTAAGTATTTTGGTATAAAGCTACAGAGCAAATGTGAGACTGAAATAATTCTGATAACTTCTTTTTCTGCTGTCTGTGGAATTATACATGAATCCGCACGTATAAACCAGTCTGTCTTTTCTCACTGTTCAAGTAAGCAATCACAGAGCAGCTGTTTTTGCTCTTTGGGCAACAAGAAACATGACAGAGGAGATATCCAACCTGGAGTAGTTCATCAGGCTGGAGGATGAAGTAACTGTCAATATTTGCACTATTCTGACATGTAGGAGAGCCTGTTAACCCCATCTGAACCAGGGTCTTTACTCTGTGTAGAGATTTCTCTTTGTTAAGCCTTTCTTTTTGCCTTTCTGTTAAAGTGTCTAAACATTCTTGCTGACAGGATTCACTGTGGGATAACAATATTTAGACGAAAGTCTTATGGCTAGGGTTCCACTGTGTTTACAGGTTTATGGCATCAGCTTTAAAAGCTTTTTTTTTTGTCTTTTGCTTTTGAGGGGCTTACATTGTCTGCTCTGCATCACATCAACGCTCTTTACTGCTGTAAATGGTGATTCTTACTTATACATTTGCATACCTGAGTTTGCACATGAGGATTAAATCTTCCAGACTGTCTATGGTATGGAAATAGAGCAGTAATAGAGTCATTGTCAGTCATCTTGACATTTTGCAGTTTAACATGAAGCAATCAAAGCACATGACACAGGCTGCTACTCATATGGTGAGTTTAATAGCAGAGGTGGAACAGTCTATTAACTTGTTCTCAGCTGCTGCAAATCACCAGCAGGTCTCCTTGTTATGAAAGAAAAAAAAGGATCTTTTAAAAACAACTTGGAGATGATGACTAATGAGGATGAGATGATGAACATGACCTGATTAAAGCCATAGAAAAGGAGGAAAATAGTCACTACTGAGGACTACCTGGACATTCCTCTGTGTGTACAATTAAGCATGTGTCATTTGGGGTTGGTGTATCCACCAACCTGTCCACTAAGTGAACTTTGGGCTCTGGAGTGTTTGCAAAAGATGTAATCCTAGCTTTCCTAACTCCATACTTCAGCAGGCACCAAAAGTCTGATCATCAGTCACCATCGAGAAGGACGTTCAGTCTGGGAAGACAAACAAAGACACCCACTCCAAACACCTCTAGATGAGCTGGTCTCAACTCCCCATCCACTCTGAAAATCCACTGGGGAGACTGGGGCCACTGGGCGGGGTCACTGAGGTTGAAATAACACAGCTACTTCAGTTTGACCTGCCCGATTAGGCCACGACCGCCATCCCTCATTTGATCTGCCAGCAGATATCACGTCCCTGGGCTTAGTTACTCCACTGATAGATGGGTACTTGCAACTGGATCTTCTGCATCTATTTACTCTCAATCTATATCTGATCCTCGCCCAAGAAATGCACAGAACTACCTTTTAGAGTGATTTGCAATCAGCTCTTCAAGTATTTTGGACAACAAGAATGTTTTTTATGATTTTGTCTTTATACACCTCTACAATGGATTTGAAATTAAACAGTGAAGATATGATCAAAGAGTAGACATTCAGCTTTAATTTAAGATGATTCACAATAATATGGTATTTCCTATTTAGTTACCTTAAGGCAAATAAAGTAGTTGATATCAATTAATGAGCTGATATTTAGAGTGGTTTGACTACCAATGTGAAGTCTAAGGAGATCTCAGTGCAGGTGAAGGAGGCTGTTATCAGACTATTGTGGTGTATAAAGCCAAAATAATACACTTCTGAACATAAATGTAAAATCTAAACTAAATCTGATAACATATTGTTGGGAACAAATTTCAACTAACCTTAAAAAAAAAAGATGAACCCCAGATTAAAATCAAGTAAATATAGCAATTAGTCACTCTGTTGACTCTTAAAGCAGTCTCCTGGCATTTGCAAGAAAAAATACGCCACAGAAAAGACACACTTTCACGGACAAAATGATCAAATATAGTTATTGTGCTCATTTTGTGAAGATCTCGCATTCATCAGAATCCCTTTGCAGTCAAATGCACCATGATTTCAAATCCGTTTTCGTGCCAGTTTGTGTGTAATTACCCACATATGTGCGAGCTCTCACATGCTCTCTCAAATTATCTGCATATTTTCATCTCCGACTCAAATGTGGGAAGCGCATTTGAAGCACATAAATGGATGAGCGGCCTTGTAACCGCCGCTCTGTGTATCTCTACAGTGATGCATCTCTGAACTGTTACACTGCTCTCTAATTTGGAGCATCTCCGCTCAGGCCTGAGAGCAACACAGATCTCTGCAGCTCACTGTTGTATAATTAAACGGGAGATGTTAGCCTCAGTAGTCCTGAGACACCAGTACAGAGACTCTTGTTAGCCACCAGCTCTGAATTAAAAGGCCTTTTTTTTTTTTTTTTTTTAGTGGCCACTTTCTTTTAGTAGTCACACAGCTTTTGATATAGTTTTGAGTTTGGGTGTGAGTTTGATAAGTACATCTACAAGAACACCACAGTGGGAGATCAAATTTCTGCATATGCACGTTTTAATGTGCGTACAAAATAGAATTAAACATTTGATTTTTTTTTTTTTTTCCCCTGGATAACCACCACTCTTCCTGCTGAATGATTACGACTCGCTGGGTCTTGCTGCTGGCACTAAATTATTAACAACAAGCTGTTTTTAATTAAGTCTCAACTTACAGGAGCGATGACTTGAATCAAATAATATTCTGGGTCGCTTGGGATAAGCGAATCACCATTCTGGTGCATTTTTTTTTCTTCTTTTTTTAAATGTGACCTTTTATCAGAAATGGCACAGAAAACATAAAGAGCGTATGAATCGTGGAGGTTTCATTCTATCCTGGGAGCTGATTGCAACAGCAAAACCAGGCTGTAAAGAGCATGAACGATGAGTGCTTTAGATTGAATGCATTTATGTCACATATGGGTGTGCTTGCTGCGTGCGTTTGTGTGGGTGGGTGTGTGCAGTCTGTGCAGCCATTTGTGACGATCTGCTTTCTCTGTGCTGGAATGTAAGGAGGTAACGCTGCTGTAATTGCCATCTGTCTATACATACATAC
>JAOWBL010000023.1:7287320-7298223 GCA_028564865.1 Zenarchopterus dispar
CACATACACACACACACACACACACACACACACACACACACACACACACACACTCACACAAATACATATATTTGTGTGTGTGTGTGTGTGCAGAGTGGCAGTAAGACATTCCTTTGCATTGCCAGGGTCTAGTGGCAGGATGTAACGGTGGGGGTCATGGGCCAAAGGTGCCTCCTTGTTCTGCATCTGCATCCCTGCCCAGACTGTGCGGGCTGCTGTCAAAGTGGCCAGCCAGCCACACTCTAATGTGTATTAGCAAGACAAAGGGTGAGAAGAAAGAAGGGCATAAGGTGGGCTTTGATTTCTCAGAGATTTATGGGCATGATAAAATCAGCTTTGAATAAACTCGGCCTACCCACTTGCTCTATCATTTAGCTACATCTGTAGACTCTGGAGCTTCTTTTTTTTCTTTTTTCAGGAGACAAACACCCACGATGAAAGAAAAAGCAGGAAATCTAAAGAGAAAGAAGAAGGGAGGGCTGCAGCTTCCTCTGAAGTCCTCCGTGTCTCATTCAGGGACTCATCGGTTGGCTCTGACCATTGTAAGTTCTGCTTCACAACCATTATCTCCCTTCCAGAAAAAATCCCTGACCGTAGACTTGTTCCTGGGATACCAAGACAACACTTGGCTTCCAATGCATAAATGTCTGTAGCTCCTGCTTACCTACTGAACTGTAAGGATAGTCAGGCATATGGGTGAAATATGCAGATCTTTGTCAAGCAGTAAAACGGTGTTGAGGTATGTTGCAGCCACCGCATCACCCAGTGGACATAGTGATAAGGGTGGCTTCCTTCCAATCCCTTCTCCTTCATCTTACATGTCCTGCAGTAAATACTAAGTGCCCCTCTGTGACTCTCACAGTGATAAATAACCCTTAAGGTTAACTACATTTCAAATGGAGCAGTGAGGCCATTATTGGGCTCCAGAGTTTTCTTGACATCCTCAATATGTTATCTGTATGCCAAGAGACTTTTCAGCCGTCTAGCATGGTCTTTTTGTTTCAGGTATGATAAAGTTATAACAAATTATTTTAAATATATCTGACCTCAGAATAATGATAACTAGTTGCATAAATAAGACTCATGTTGCACGTTTGGGTGTGAATGTTGTGAATTACATTTGCCAGCTTACTGTACTGCAGGAAGTGACTAATAACTTTGCATCTTGGGATCTTGCAGGTACCTAAAAATAGAATACTGTCTCTAAATCCTGGTTTCTTTTGTGTAATTTTCTACATAGTCTGCATTGATTTATACTGTAAATAACATGAACTGAGGCTACAATGAATCTACACTTAAGACACCATCTGATCAGTGAGCATCCAAGGGAAGCAAACATTTAAAGCATTGGACAATTACACTGTTTAGTGAAAGAATTTAATTTAATTAATTAGTAGTTCACACCAAGCCTCTAGAAAGCAGTCTTTTAGGGAAGTCTCACCTCTTCAGATCTGCAATTGACACCCCTCTTGTTGCTGTTAATGATAAAAATACCAAACAGTACAGTCAACAATATTTGCTAGGACAAGATGGTTTTCAGAAATTTTCTGGAATAAATTTGCACATTATTGAGCTTTGACATTTTGCGACCATAAATCCTGACTCTAGTGAAGCCGAAGACCAAAGCAGATATGTTTAAATTACAGCCAGCAGCTCATACAGTTTTGTCATCGTCAGATAGGAGAACATGAGAGTATACTCCAGACACAAAATACACCAGGGAATTATATCTTACTCTTTATTCATAGAAAAGTAATATGTGTTCCACAAAAAACTAAAAAATACCCAGTTTATTTTTGATTCCTCAAATCTTTAAAAAGCCCTAATGATCTCAAAAATGTATCGTAGTCGCCCCCTAGTGGAAATACCAGCAATTGGAAATAAAAATCTCTTCCAACAACCAAATTATTTACATGTTACTTAAGGAAGCATAAAAGCTCTTGATTTGAAATGCTGTTGGTCCAGAATCAAGCATGTTATATTTGGGTTAAGATTCTACTAGAGAAAAATCTGATGAAAACTGCAAAATCTAAGCGTTTTTTTTTTTAAATTTCAATGAAGAGATTATGCTCTAAAATAATGTTTTCTCTCACAAGCTGGCTTTAAATGCATCTTTTTCTCTGAAGCACAGGTTTATTATTTTCATATTTACATAATTTCTTTGCAGTCAGAAAAGATTGACTACATAGATAATTTTCCAACTTTACGAGCAGCAGCGTTTATATACACGTGTAAATAACCGTTGTGCTCCACTATGTAGAGTTGTGGTATACCGCCATCTAGTGGTTAAATTAATATACTACAAGAATCGTTTTGTCAATCACTACAATTGCAAATTCTTCTAAAATGAGACTAGAAAAAAGAGAAAAAAACTTTAATTAGTATTTACTATGTAGCATTGTCTATATGTTAAACGGGCCGAGAAAACTGTATACAGCAGAATACAGATAATGGAAGACTTGAGTGGTGAGCAGAAATAATTTCAAAAGGTTTATTCATTATACTGACAAAAATGCAAGCTTAGTTTGTACAATACAAATTAATTACAAGACATGAAACATTTGCAATATAAATTTGAATACACATTTCAAGAGTAGCAGGTTTTTTTAAGAAAAAAAAGCACCATTTTCAGTATTACAAAAATGCAAATCAATTTTATTTGGATTATCAAATACAAAGATAACTCAGTAAAACTTCATGGGTTTATTAACACTTGATATTTTTTTATTTCTTTTTTGAAATTGTTTTCATTTCCTTCAATACGTACACAAATTCTAAGTAAGGCACAACATTTAAAGCACTTGACACGTTGAAGATAAAAGGGAAAAAAGAACGAGGAAGCTTGATACTCTGAAAGTTAAAGCAACATCTTTGGTACAGCTGCATGATTTGTGAAAGACAAACTATCACGTAAATGAGCATGACAATGTTAACTTGACAACACTATGTACACAATGTATGTAAAAAAAATGTTATAAATATGTCTAAAAACCACAGACACTATGTACATCTTCGTACTGAAGTGAGGCAGGATGATTCGTCTTATCTCACACGATGGATTTGTGCGATGTTGGGAACTCAATAAGATCTCCTGAACATTTCTAAACAGACTGAGAAAAACCCCACTGGAAACAGGAGAAGTGAATTGGCCTTGGATGAAGTTCACAAAACAAATAGGTGTGATACTTTCAGGATGTGATGGAAAAGAAATTGTTGATTCTGCGATACAGTATTGTTGGGATGTCAGTCTTTGGTCTGTGGGCAGTAGGCACAGTGCGGTGTTGTTTTAAGGGGTCTCATAACTCCCCCTCTCCTCTTCTTGCATTCTCATTCTTTCTTCCTCAGGACGATATAAATGAGGCCACTGATGAGACACAGAGGGAAAGCCACCCAGGCCAGCACATAGGCGTAGCCAAATTTGTTGCCATTGTCGCTTGAGCTCATCACGGTGTAGATTATCGCCCCACACATCACGAATACACCTAGGAAAGATGAGATGACATGTGAGGAGGGGCACAGGTGACGTCACAGCGCAGCCCACTACAGTGATGAGTGAGTCATACTCACTCGCCAAGATCTGGAAGATGGCAGTGAAGAAGAAGCGTCCGCCCTTTATCAGTCTGAACAGCTGATATACGAACGCGATGAGGGAGCAGAAGCAGAAGAGCAGGGACAGGATCATGAGGGCTTGGACCGCCTGGATCCAGTCTGGAAGATGATGCAGAAAGAAAAAAAGTTAAACTTATTCGTAACTTTTCTGAAAGGAAAACTCACTCGGTTTGGTTTTCCCATGAAGCAGACACACCATCAGAGTTGGCTGGACGGCAGTGGTAGCCTCCATTAGATGTCGTGCAAGTGTACCACAGATCTGTGCTGCTGGTGTCGCCTACAGTCCAGGCCTGGCAAACACAACAACACAGACATTTAAACACGCTGCAGCATCCAAGGTACCGGCATAAATACAGAGCTTCCACTACACTACCAAAAATGATGTTACATAATCATTAATCAGTAAAGCAGCTGCAGTCTGAGCTAAATAATTCACATAAAATCCCATTCTTTATCTGGATTTTAACAGTTTGAAAAGGAAGAGAAAAAATAAGTGTCACTTACACTTGCTGCTGTCGACACGATAAGAAGGATGAGAATGATTATGTGCAAGACAAGCACTCCGAGCAGGATGAGCAACATTTTTCAAGTAGGCCTAAAGGGATACACAATGAAGAACAAGTTAGTTAGTATGGATTTACCGTCAAGGCGAACTTTGCGCGGCAGCGCAGCCAGGCACTAACTCATCTCGACGCCAGATGGCGCCATTTCCTCGCATCTGCACCAACCGCAATGTTTACCTCGACGTGAAAGTGTCCCCTTACATTCAAACACGGGGAAAAAAAGAGGAAGGTACTCTTAATTTCTTCCCGATGGAGCGCAAAAGTCAATGTTGATTTTAAACTCTTGCTGCAGTAATGGAGCTCAATACAAGTTCAAGTCAATTCAGGACACCGAGTTGCTTAAGTATTTGAATGCCCAAAGCGTTCCTTATTCCTTCATCTACACCGCATGGTGGCCAAGGTAATAGTAATAATAATAATAATAATAAATAAATCGTCTGAGAAAAGTAACAGCTGATGTGAAGCCGACAAGCCGATTCAGTGACTGCATGCAGCTGAAAATCAAACACAGCCCATCTGTGCGGGAAAAAAAAAAAAAACATTCCAGCAAAGTGCCGCCATGCGTGAACCACTTTCATTCTTCTCTGCTTTATATTCTCAAGGAAAGGATACAGACTTGTGATACAGTCGGGCAAGCAAAACCACGGCTTCAAATACAGCAGCAGTATCTGCATTTCTAAAGCAAGTCGTTAAAGTAAATCCACGGTCGATTTTAAGTCCAGAGGGAAAGTCCTGCTGTTTAAGAGTTGGGGTGGGAGGAAAAAAAAAAAAAAGTCGAGCAAATTAGGGAGGGAAAAAAAAAGTTCTGAGTGATTAATCCAACTTACAAAGAGCAAAGCAGAGGGGTTCCGTGGAAAAAAAAGAGGGTGTACTGAAGTGAAGTGAAGAGTTGAGAAAGTAAAGTATCGTCGCGCTTCTGCTCCTCTCGACTTCTTCTGTGCAGCTACTATTCCAGATGTGCCTCACACACCCCAGTCAGTCCTTTCCCCGCCTGAGAACACCGCCCTGCAGGCCCTGCACGTCACCAGTAAAACCCCCTCCTCACCTCCCAAACCCTTCCACCCACGCACACACTCTCACCCCACCCCCCTTTCTCCCATAGTAGCCTATAATCTGGATCGTTGAGTTGTATGGGGTTTCCCGTTTCATTATTGTGCAAACACAAAGTCTAAGAAATGTAAGAAGCTTTGGTCACCACTGCAGTTTAGACACTAAGAATGGAATTATTTAGCAAGTGCAAAAAGTATCTTGTCAAAAGTGAATGCAGGGTATGCTGCATTTATGATTATGGTGTTTGTGCATTTTATCCCTCTTTATTGCTCCTATAAAAGATCAGATCCTTCATCTCAAAGTGTTCACTGATGTCACATTATATAACACACATTTCAGTGTATATTACATGAGGACATTCAGTGTGACTCTAAAGGAGGAAGAACAGCCCTACTAACCCCCAACGATGGCTGAACTTAAATGTGCACACAGAGCCACATGTCCAGTAGTCTTCTGCCCAGATAGTGTGTGTGTATGTGTGTGTGCACATGCGTGTGTTTGCCTGTGAGCGGGCCAGGCCTCTAGAGGCTTTGCGGTATGCCCAGAATGCCTGAGTGTGTGAGGCAGGCCCCCTGTGTTTACTCCTGTGTCTGAAGAGAGAAGGGAGAGCTTGTCCAGTGCCAGAGGGAGTTAACACAGCGCAATGTTTTGGTCATGCTCAATCGATGGAACCGCTTGAATCTTCACGCAAACAAGATTTAAGGATGAGTGACAAAGATTGCTGGCTGCAGCCCACCACGGCTCTGGGTCCCTCATTACGATGTGGTCTCAGGCCATTTCCTTGGAAGCGACAATTCTGGAAACCAAATGTGAGTGAAAATGACAAAAGAACAGTTTGCTTTTTCGAAACAGCACCAGTCCAAACATGATTGTGGTCAGATAACCCAGCTCGTGCCTTCCCCGTCTCCCTGTCTTGCAGTTTGTTGGATCATCAGGTGGATGTCTGTGGTCCATGTTTGCAAACACGGGGATGACCTGTAGACTGGTGTCTGTGGGCTCTCGGGTGAGGGGTTGCCGCATACCCAGCAGAGCTACAGGACGCAGAGGGAGCCCTCTTTGACAACAAGCCGGGTACCACTCAGCTGGGAGTGCCGCTGTTTATGAAGATGTAATTGGGACAGTGGTCAGAGGAAAAGCAGCAGCAAGGTGAGAAAAGGAACTGGATTTCCCAGCCGGAGCAGGTGTGAGCGCAGACTACACATGTCACGGAGATCAAATGCTCGGCAGAGAAAACACAAAATCTTTCATTTCTGCAAACAAAGTGAACACCTACAGAGCAAAATAGCAAAAGGTGAGGTGAGATCTACCCCTCTCCGAGTGCAAAATTCATTCAAGAAATAAAAACTGCAGACAATATGAATAATGCTTTACTCCCTTACTGCTGGTGTTGTAGACTCCACAGTATAAACAAATGGATAAATGTGTTGGTACCCTTCCACTAAAGAGAGAAAAAACCCACAACTGTCTGTAAAAAAAAAACCTTGAAACCGACCAAAGTATATTAAGTTAAGGATCCAATCATTTCTGCCAAGGCCAGTAGTAGTGTTCTGTTTTGGATGACTCTGTTGGACCATATTTCAAAACAAATGTCTGATGTTTCATAAATTTTTGAAATAACATTAATTATGCCACATTTACGTTATTTCAGTGACCATTGTGGGTTGTTCTCTCTTTATTGGGAAGGTACCAACAACTTTGTCCATGTGTGTAGTTTTTCTTATAGTCAGTGAAACCTGAGCCCCACCTGGTCTTTATCATTCAAATTCTCCCCAGAGGGTGTAATAAACACATCCAAAACACATCCCAGAGAAAATATACTTTAATAACATCAATTTAACATGCGTATTTTGATTTTATAAAAAAATAATTTATAAAGCTGTCTGACTTCTGTTAGGACAATTTCATAAACCTACAATTGGAGCAGATTATATATATATATATATATATATATATATATATATATATATATATATGAGGATTCTCCAACCCACTTAAAGAAAAGATGTGTATTAAATAAAACACAAGGCACCAGGAACCACTGTCACAGCTTATGTCACAATTACTGAAGCTGAAAGTTAAAACTGGCACTCCCTTCTTTATTAAGGGATTCTCCAAGTCTGTCCTTATTTCCCCCTTTGGTGAAGTTTGTGGACTGCAAAGAGACATTCTCTTTTTTGTGCCAAAATGAACCTCTTTTTTTCTGTTAAAAAAAAAGCTACACTTATTGAAATAGCACTTCACGTGGTAGAGCAGACATCAAAGTAAAGCAGAAGCATCACACTGATTCTGCTGTTATTTACTGAAATCATAAAATGTAATGCTACACTATGAAAAATTTAAATGTGATGAATGTCAAAAACAATCTTCGTTATTAGGATTCACACCACCCCCTGGTACATTGTATTATTTATAACTATAAGCCCAAGTGTATTTCTTACATCTAGGTGACTACTTTGACCTTGATGCAAGATTACTTTTTTTAAAGGTTTGTCTTTGTATCAACATTTCATGAGAAAAGTGAAGTTTAGACTTTTGATATAGTGCATTAACGTCACAATCTGCTGTTTTGTGACAGAGTGATTCAGTCTTGGTTCAAGTTGGGCCCTGGTGGTGTGCAGTGCCGAGCTCCACCTGCAGGAGTGGCCAGATGACTCTTTTGGACAGCTTCAACATGGGAGTGACAGAAGAGTGAGAAAACTGGGGATTAGGTTTTCGTCTTGGACACAACCCAGGCCCGGCTGCCAGGGGGACGTTCAGCTTAAAAGAAAAGTTTTACTTGTGGGAATTTGGAGGAATGAAGGAACGCCTCTTAACCTAAAGACGGTCTGCACCAAAACAGGAGGAAACACTGAAGCTCTGACATCAGTCGTCCAGCCACATGTTTTTGAAAGTATCTAGAAAGTATCATTTATGCATCATGAGCTCAAAGATGAACACAACCGCTTACGAAATGTTGAGCTTTTGTTACAGTGCTATTTAATTTGTTCTGTAATGCATGATTCTGTCAGTATTTACAATGTAGCCATAGCTCTTATTTCCAGGGTGTGTGTGACTCTCTCCTTGTGCTGCCTCGTCCTCAGGGCTGAGTTGACCTCACTGGTGTTCATGTTTACTGCTTAAATAACCTTACATGGATCACACAGAAGGAGCCGAATACACAGCAAGACCCTGCAAGACCACGTTCAACTGTAGACACAGAGTGACGCTGGCAGTTCATGCTGACATGGGGTGTAGATATGCACAAAAAAAAAAAAAAAAAAAAGCTGAATTAACTGGATTCAAATATTTCAAATACGGCCAAACCCATAATATTTTATATTTGAGAAGCTAGAAAAAGTGCAGGCCAATATGGAAGCTTAAAACAGGATTGTATGAAATCAGCCCTGCCATACATTCCCCATCTCATCTCGCCCATTTAAAAACTTTAAAACTTCAGAATGAGCCGTGCCAAAGCTTTCGAGCGTCATTGGCTGGGAACTAAATCAGATAAAGTGGGCCAAGATGTTTAAAGGGGGTGAAGGTTTTGTTTCTTTTCTTCTTTAGCAATGCGTCTGTCCCTCTCCGCGCAGAAACAACAAGCAAATAAATCAGAGACACACAGCGTGACCAAGTTCAGATTGTGGCACCCCAGTGATCCCAAACATGTGCTAATCATTAGTCTCTAGCTTCCTGTTGGAGTCGATGTCATCAGCACACACATCCCAACAGACGAGACCAGTATACAGTCGGTTGCTTGGAACCAGAGTGTTTCTGGCCTCAGGGGTTTAGGATGAAGCAATAAAAACTATGAAAGGATTTAGTTTGAATTGCGTAGCTCTCCTTTCTGCACAGTTCTCATAGTTCTGTTATCTTCTGGTAAATATCTACACTGCATCAGAAACACTCCACGCTGGTTGTTTTTAATTGCAGTCAAATGTCCCTGAATAAGGAGTGTAGTCATAAGATTCACTGGCTTTTACTGTTAAAATTCCCTTCAGCTCCAAGAAAGCAGGATGATTCATATCTACTTGTTATCTACACTTTTCTCATTCCAGCTGCACACGCTATCATTTTCTAAGGAGTGGATCTTCTGTTCTTTTTGACAACTTACATTATAGCACTTTTTTATAGGCTGCCAGATCAGATTTTACAAAAGGAGCATGCCTGAAAATGTTTTCTTTCCGTTACGGACCATATGCACAAAGAGGTGATTGTAACTGAGTATTAGAATACTATGTAAGGTATTTATATTAAAAAAAAAAAAAAAAGAGGAGGTGCCTCTGAGGTCAAACCGCATGACAAGACAATGTAAACACCTTTTAATAAGCTTTGCTGTTTGGTTAAGGTGTGTTAATGAATGATGTTTGAAATGTACGGTCATGTACAAAAGTAAGCACCCATTAGTTTGTTAGTTTATTTTGTGTGTGTGAAAAAACAAAACAAAACAAAACAAAACAAATTGGACTGTGGTCTAGACTTTGACTAGGTAATTCCAAACCCTGCTTCTTTAATTTTTCAGCCATTCTTATGTAGATTTGCTGGCAGGCTTCAGATTATCGTTCTGGGGTTAACCCTAACCCTAACCCTAACCCTAACCCTCAATTTTGATGAAACCTCATGTTTACTTCTGCATTTCCCTGATATTCATAGGACTTGGTGGACAACTCGATGTCCTGTGGCTGTGCAAACGATTCCAAATATCTCCAGTGTGGCAGACCAGACCAGGCCAGACCAGGTATGAGGTGTTCCTGCCGAAATACTACATTTGATTTTCACCGAACATGACACTGGACATTGATGTCAAACAACTTTACTCTGATCTCAACTTGTCCAAAGGGCATTGTTGTGGTTTGTTTGGATGCAGTTTTGCAAAGCTCAGTCAATTTCCCATGACCTTTGAGACAAAAGAAACTTTCTTCTTTTGAACTCTTTCAAACAACTTGTACTTATTCAGCCCTCTTTTAACTGCAGTGTCATGGGCTTCACTTACCAACCGTAGTGATGTTCGTGGCCTCTTGGTACTGCAGCCCTGAATACCTCGGCTGGTTCAGTGGTGCCTCATAGATGGTGCTCTTAAAAGTCCACGTGCAGCCCACCTGGGTTCAAGTCCTGGCCTGTGGTCACTAACTGTGTGTTTCCCTGCAATACTTACTTCAGACCAGTACCGTCACAAAATTGAAAGAACAAATCATTTCTGTGGTACGTGACAATTTAAACCACCTCACTTCACTGTAACAGCGGTCTACTGCTGGTAAGAAAAAAAATCTTTTTATGATACCAAGTATATGGAGTGAAAGCAAAAGAATATTCCAAAAAACAACACATGTAATCCTCCCTCAGAATGGGTTTCTGCTTACACAAGCTTTCGTTTTGTGTCTTTCTACAGCGGACTCACTCGTCAGACTATGAGTCATTTCTACCTGCTGGCACATGCCATCAAACTTGATAATCAAGTTGCAATTCTCACATGTTTTGGTTTCATTTCAGTTTTTGGAGACTCATATCTCTGATCCTTTGCTGGTAAATGTGGTGATGCACGTACATGTGATGACTGGTCCGCTGACTGTGTGGCGGGGCTGGCCAAAGCAAACTGTGGCCTTGCTTTAAAGCCTGACTTGGAGCAGGGATGTTGTGTGTGTGTGTGTGTGTGTGTGTGTGTGTGTGTGTGTGTGTGTGTGTGTGTGTGTGTGTGTGTGTGTGTT
>JAOWBL010000023.1:7298323-7312067 GCA_028564865.1 Zenarchopterus dispar
GTGTGTGTGTGTGTGTGTGTGTGTGTGTGTGTGTGTGTGTGTGTGTGTGTGTGTGTGTGTGTGTGTGTGTTCAGTTGTCGGCATCCTTCTGGACTACAGCCCAGAGAAACCACGCATGAGAGATCTGTGCCAAACCCACTGACAGCTCCCCTTAGGGGTGGAGTATAGGAGGCTGGGAGGAGAGCTTCAGCGGTGCCACAAATCCACCTGAAAGTATCCACATATTCACAATCAAACCCTTATGACCTGACATCACTGTTCTCCCCACACAATTTTTCATTTTTCTCTTGTACATTTTATCAAATGCAATGTAACTAAGAACAAAACTTTGACATATACTTTGTATTAACATGTTACTATACCACAGAAACAGCTATGCCCAGTTTGTGTGTAGACTTCTTGTGCGTATGCAGATGTGTTGACCTGCCTTTGATCTGTATTAATATTACCTTTATTACAGTACCTTTATTTAACCAGGAAAGAGCTCACTGAGATTAAAAGTCTCTTTTTCAAGAATTTCCAGGCCTAGATAGCAGCAGCCCATTTAACAGGATTACAGAATTTCAAACCCACATACATATAATTGTGCAACCAAAAACCATAAGACAGTAAATTTCAATAGTGTACTGAATCAATAAAAGACATTAAGGAGTCATTAACACCTATATGAGATAAAAGGACAATTAAAATAGAGTAGAACATATAAAAGAATCAATAAAAGTCAATAAGAGATGAAAGAGGATCATTAAAAGTTAGGGGGATTCAGGCAATTATCACTGAAGAAGTGGAGAAAAACGTCCCCTGCTGGCAGTTGAAATTAAAGGTGTGGTTTCAGTCATTTTGGTCAAGTTAGAAATGCAGCATAGTAAAGGATATTAGAACACCCCCCTCACCCTACCCACACCCCACCTCCCTTCTGACTTTGGTTCAGCTTCTTCTAGTGAGGGGTTGGGGGATGGGGAGGGCCTATCATCCACTGAGTGGTGGGGTACATACTCAACCCACTGATAATCCATCACAGGACCGTATGAGTCATAAAACCAATCAGGTTCACAGCTACGGACAATGCTTTTGGACTGTGGGTGAAAGATGGAGTATTTCAAGAAAAATCCACCCAGACATGGGGCACCCATGCAAATGTGGAAAAGAAAGCCCCCAACCTTCAGACCAGGAACCTTCTTGCTGACAGTGTTTCACACTATACCACCATGCAGCTGCTGGATTGTTATGAAAAAAAAAATACTTTGTACACTGTACAAAGCCTCATGGTGTGTTTTTTTTCCTGGTTTTGCATGAGAGTGCTGATAGTGTGACTGTGACATTTAAATAACGAATACAGAGAGTGAAGTCTGTTCGCGAAGAGGATTTTCTCTGCAAAGCAGGAGCAGCTGAAAGCACAAATGTACATAGACAGTTTCTCACAGAAAGCATAACTTTACCAAGGAAAAATTTGGGGAATGTATCATGGCACTGCCCATGCTGTTTTACTGTCAGGTAATGTCTATGAAATATAGCTCATAAACAAGGAGACAGTCTCTGCTCATCATCAAAGATGTGTCCAAAATCTCCATGAAAAAACAGGTTCTGGAGATTAACTCCATAACCTCACCATAAAACAATCTAAACAAAAAAAAATGTCTGTCATATAGCTTCTTAATTTCCACATACATAAAGGCAGACGTACAAAGAACAGTTTGATCTACATCGCCTCCAGCACTTCCCTATACAGCTCTGGCAGGATCCCACCCACTCCCATCCCAGCTGAACATCGCTCCTCATCCAGAGCATTGAGAGAAGCTGGGATGTATTGTTATGCTTTACACATTCCAGATGAGATTTTAGCCCATTCCTCAGCCCACAAGAGTGTTTCAAAACATGTGTTCATATAATGGATCTCACCCTTTTATGACAAAAAAGACAGGGTGTGGTCAAGCACAAGGAGCGAAAGCTGAAAAGTGAAAAACACTGGTGCAAGTACAATGTGTTTATCTCAATGTTGAGCAATGGTATTTTCCTTGATCACATAAATATATTTCAAATAAAAAGAAAATTGAAAAGGATAACAGTAAAGTTAACTATGCTCATTCAGAGAACCCCTAAAAAATTGAGGTTTTGAAAGCACAGCTGGAAACTTTACATCAAATCTCGTATGTAACCATATGCAGGGAAGCAGTGAACTCGGAGAAGAAAATATAGCATAGCAGCTTGGACTGAACTCTCCACTTCTTCAAGGTTTTGGGGGAGGGGACAGTTAAGCTTAATTGAAAGCAGGGGTTGTTTTTATATTTTTTCCATTATGAAGTTACCCTTTCTAAACAATTTATTACATCAAGCCTACAGTTTAGTTTCAACCTTGCTATAAAAGCAGAACTCCTGCAAGAAATAATCTCATTCATTCTGATGATAAACCCAATGTGTCACGTATAAACCGCAAGTATGTTTAGACTACATACACAACAGCTGAGAGATGGTTTATGGAAAAGTTGCAAAGATTCCCCCTGCCCCTTTTCCCTGCTTTTGCTGTTCCTCTCACACATACATGTACATGCATCTAGGACGCAGCTGACAGGCTAAAATGCCTCTTTGGGAATGTGGAGGTTTTCCAAGGAGAACATATCATTTCCTGAGGTCATTGTTGGGTTTGTAGATCTCTGGGCTGTAAAAACTACACACGGCTGTGGAAGGAGGGAGCAGGAGCTCACCAAGTCATGACCGGATCTGACTGATGACAGTGTATCGATGCGTAATAGATTACTGGAAACCTAATGGAGAACTGTGGAGATGTCTCCCCACTGTCAGTTTATAGACATGATTATACTTAAATGTATCAAAGTGAAAATAATTACAATGAATTGGATAAAATTATACTGTATTTAACTTGTCTACTTCTCTTTAAAGTGCCTGGAGATTAGTTTTCTATGAACTGGTGTTTATAATTAAACTGAACTGAAAGTGACCATTTTAATAGAGAAACTGGTCATGAGCAGGAAATTCCATATTCCATCTGCACATCTTTCCATTACATCCTTTCCTCTGGGTGCACGTGTGAGTGCTTGATGGAGAGTTTGGTGTCTGCTTGAGTCACTATCTGGCTGGATCTCCTGCTGTAGCGAGAGCTGATGGGACAGGCTGCAGACGACAGGCAGCTGTGGCAGCCCAAACACACACCTACTACACACGAACACACACACACAGCCACCCTGGTCACACCCAAGGCATCCCAAGCACGCAGGGCCAGGCACTCACAGTGGTCTCTAAATATGACTGCGTCTCTGTTGGTGACTCACTTTCACTACGTCTATGTATGCATGGGCACATAAGTGAAAAGAGAGGGTCAGTGTTTAATCACGCTCATAATGGACGCCCTGTGTGCTGCGCTGGCACGCTTTGGACACGCCACGAATCGCAAATGAAGAATTCACTTAGCAGTTAGATAGATTAAAAAATGGATAGATAGAGTCATGACAGTCAGCCAAGTGTCTCCCATATCCTTCAACTCTCCTCCCATCCCAGGGGCCAGCAACACTGTGACCTCACCCTGCCTCCACCCTATACACTCATCTTTCAGCACTTCCTGGCCCAAAAGCTGCAGCACAGCTGGAGCCTGCAGCAGGAAAATAGTGGAGAAAAAAAAACACAGACTTTTGAATGATTACTTAGCCATTCATTCTCTTTTTTCTTCCATTCTGCTCTGATTCACATTTTGACCAACTTTGCTATTGCTCACCAAGTGGGTCAAACACCAGTGTAAACACTCTTAAATTCCTGAATTCACAAACACAAACACAAGCCCCAGTCCCATGAAGTTTGAGGTTTTCGCTGTCAAAAAGAGATTTTTTTTTCTCCTAAAGACTGTGGTGTGAATGAGCCTGTGAGCCACCAGGAATGAATGTCGAACAAGTCTTTGAATATTGCAGTGAGCTGCCAATCACAGAAAACAGCTACAGATGGAGAGGGTGGAGGGGGCTGAAGATCTCGGCCGCCCCGCCAAAAGCCAGTTGTTTGGCAGAGGAAATCCAGGAGATGGCCTCACGCTCAGCTGCATCATCTGAGCAGAGGAGTCAGACACGCCTTCGTGACACATGCGAGGCATCACAATGATTTATTTTTTTATTTTTTTAAATAAACAGTGCATATTTTAAATGTCAAACTCACAAGCCCAAATCCATCCATAAAAAAAGTCTGATAGCAGATGTGAGAATGTTAAGGTTGTTCAAAAGATCAAATGCTTACGCAGGGCTGTTTCAACTCTGGCTTTAATCCAGCATTAAAATGAACACTTCAGTTTACAGCGTGGATGCCTGCTGGATGGTTGCTGCTTGCTCTAACGTCTGTGTTATGTGACTGTTCTTATTCCACATAAGATGGAAGCTTACGTATAGATATATCTATTATATGCAAGATAGCCATTATGGAACAAGAATAACAGCAACTTCTTTAACCATAAAATGAAGTCTGAAAGGTTTATTGATGAGAATAGATGGGGGCAGAAAAAAAGAAAATCTAGTCTGATTCAATCTTTAAATAATCAGAGAAAATAAAATAAACACAACACAAGTAAACCAAAGTCTAGTACAGAAATATGTAACACATCTGTCTGTGGTCTGTCAGCTCTGACTGGCTGCATGGAGGAGAGTCAGAGTCTGGCCAGTAGGATGATGACGAGAGCCAGCTTCGACTGGACTTTTCCCCCTCTCCTCTCTAGCTCAGCCCAGAGGGAACCGTGGCCAACAGGAGTGGAGCATAAACTCGATGACGAGGTTGTTTAACAGAGGACCAACACCCAGTGCAGTGTGTTTTAAAGTCATCTCTCCACTTGGCGCTCTGGGATTCTTCACCCTAGTGTTGTTTTCTGTCTCCAAACACGCCCTGATTTATGACACTGCAGAGATTTGGGGAGAGTGAATGAACCTTTGAGCTGTTGTAGTTATTTCCACTTGTGAAACAGAGCTCGGGCTCAAAGTAGCATGAAAACAGGAGGGTGATAGACTGTAATGGAAAGTCTGTGTGGCTGTCTGTGCCAAGGCTGATACAGGCGGCGTAAAATCACTGAGGTTAACCCATGCAAACCATGCACACTGGTTAGTAAATGCAGAGGCCTCATGTCGACCAGCGGTGGCTCGATCACCTCCAGATCTGTTTTGAGATCATATTGTAATTAATCAGTGTCTTGTCTTTAAATTTTCCTGACAATTGCTCATGAACAAAAAAACAAACATAAAAAGGCACATTTGGCTGATTTTATACATGCAGACCTATAATGATATGTTTAGATTGTGGAAGAAAATAGATACGGAATGAAATAAAGGCGTCTTACAAAGGGAGCCAGAAGAGTGTCGGGCATCTGCCTCGGAGACTGTCGCAGTTTTTTTTTCCTTTGCAGTGAATGAGTGGCACTGGTATTACTCATGTGAGATGAAAGGGAAGATTATATTGAAGAAGGACCAGAAGGTCAAAATTAAAGCTGGCCTATGTGATCTCCTATTTCCAGCTTCGAAGTATTTTCGCCCCACTGTGGGCATGCAGTGTCTGCCAAATAAGAGGCGCATTGTATGTACATACGGTCTGTGACAGGACGGCGCCAAGTCTATGTTGGCAAGGATATGGTCTCACTGTGACACCAACATCTGAGGTCTATTTTATCAATCATGGCTTCACTGATAAACGAAGAGTTCCCACAAATGAGGCACATTCAAAAATAAATAGTTAACTTGTGTTTTCAGATGTGGAAAACTCCAAAAGTCTAAACAATCCAATGTTTGCAAATGTACATTACTTTCCCAGCAGCTGCCCAAAAAGTTTACTTTTGGAGGTCTACCTTTGACAGCGTGGGCACATGATGTGTGGGAGTGGTCTCCTTCCTTCAGTATCAACCAGCCCGGGGCTGGACTTTGGAAGGAAGCTGCATCTGGCAGAGATGAGAGGGCAGTAGCACAGCAGAGCCCCCAGCCCCATCCACGGTGGTCATGGCTGAGTGCAGGCCAGGCTAGACCTCCCGGGGACCCACGTGGCTGCAGGACCTTCAGTGGAGTGAGACAGGGTTAGCACAGGACCGCAGAAGCAGAAGGACAGAATGGAAAATGAGAGGATGAATCATTGTTCCATTCCTTGAGGCAAAAATTAGTCTTCCGTGTTCAGATATTAAACTCTGGATTCTGAAAATGAAAGAGTTCATCTGAAACACTATGACTGAGGCTCAAGATTTGACATAATTGCATTGAAAGAAAAACCTATGCATGTTATTCCTTTCCTCTTTTCTTTACTAATCTTAAACGGATTGCAGAATACATGTTTCAGTATGTTTAGTTTAAGGCCATTTTGGATGGAAAAACACATTTTTACCCTGCAGATCTGAAAGCAGTCCAAAGAGGTTATGACACAATCTCCATATTTTTAAGGAAAACTGCTGGTTGCATGACTGAGGGAGATTGGGCGAGCGCCGGGTTGGGATAACTTTTCCTTATGAGAAAGCCATACCCACGTCCTAACATACCTGCAAAAATCCCAACGCGGGAGCACGGCATTTACGTTTGGAGGCTGGACTGATTTTTCACAGCTCTTGGCTCAGGCGTCTTAAGCTCTTTAGGGTAAGCACATCGAAGAAGTTTAGCATCACCCCTCCTCCCCCTGCACGTGTGTGTGTGTGGTCTGCTACCACAGATCCTGCAGATCCAGGTTCTGGGGGTCAAGAGGTCAACGCCGGGTGCTGGAATGTTTATGTTTACTGCTCCTGTTAGCACCAATATCTGTGGTACTACGTCTTGCTTGCCTACTGGAGTAACTCAGCCTATCTTTGAGAACACGAAGGGGGAAAAGGAAAACACTTCTGAGTGATTTTATTTGTGAGCTTGCATGACTTGCTCTTCGCTTGGATACGTGGAACTTGGCAAAATGGACTAAAAGCAGATGCGGAGCATTTGAAAAAAGATGAAGTACTCTGGCAATAAGTGTTGAGGTTTAATCAATAAAACACTGCAGAGGGAAGAATGTTTTTACTGAATGACTAAGAAATATAAGTATACAATAATCAGCAATGAAGATAGCAGCTGAAGTACAGTCAATCTTTATCTTGGAAGAAAAGAGCATTTAAAAAAAAAAGATGTTTGCGCTATCACTTGAATGATCTTTTTTTTTTTCATAAACCTTATCTTTGCACTGTTAAGATCTTGAGCAGGCCATCTCACAGAGGCACAGTATGGCCCTGCTGATTACTATGAATATATGTGAATCAAAGCATGGGAAAGAGATGTCTGGACAGCATCCAGTTTTATTATTCCCCCTACCCACCACAACCACAAAGTTGGGAATTTTTGACCATGACACTACTCTTCCAGTTGTGTGCCAGGAGGCCGCGCCGACATGCCACACCCACGTACTTCCCATCTCCTCCCTCGGTGCACGACTGCATATGAGAAAGGGCTGCATGTTTACAACTCATTAAAGAAAAGGACTTGTGAAATTCAGCTGTAGATATAAAAGAAAATGCTGGCTGCCTTGGGAGTGGTCTGTACTTTTTTTTTTTTTTTTTGGCAAAAGGGGAGAGGGGGCTTGTGTGTCTGTAATGTGTGGGGGCAGGGAAAAGGGCGGTGTATGAACAATTTTGCATTCTCTTCCTTTCCTCCCCCATTCCCAGATTTTTACTCCCCCTACCTCATCTCTCTGCTTTGACCACCACCCACCTTCTCTTCCTCAGTTCACCCCCCACCCCTCCCTTGCCTTCCCTGCTCCCCAACTTCGCCACCCCCACCAGCAGGTTGTTTAATACTTTCCAGATTTCGGCATGCCTTCAGCCTCCTGGAGGAGTTGCAAAGTCTGCTGATGGAATTTGGCGGAAAAGGCTGTGGGTCCAGGTCCAGACGGGGGCTCCTGACACTACAGAACCCAAAGACACGGAGCGCCTCCCACCGGCGGCTCAAGCGGGGAAAAATTAAATATTTCCAAAGAAAGCTGAAAACCAACGGGAAATGACATTTGACAGCCCCAGAGGCGGATGAGAAACTTCGTACAGCTGCAAGGCAAGACTCCAATTACAAAACGGGGGAGGGAGGTGAGCCGAGCACCCTGAACAAATCAGGAGCCCCCGGTGTCTAGTTGCAGTGTGAAAGACAACTTGAACAGTTGTGTTCACATCTTGCCTCACGCCACAAATCAACCCAGTAATCCTCTTTAGCAGTCCCGAGCAATGACTTGGAGATTCTCCTTTTTTTTCATGCTTTTTACTTAAGAATAAAGGCATATCAGTGATAAATAAAAAGGACTAAAAGACGTCATCAAAGGAAAGAGAAGTTTCAAAAGGACCAATTTAACTTTAACACTAATCAGGGATTATACTGACACACCCATCACGGGATGCGAGTTTCACACCGCCTCTAGATGGCAGTAAATGACAGGTTTTGGATGATTGGCTCCTGTGGGGCTACACCAATCAGCCACACAACACAATGAAACACCATTCCATTATAAAGGGGTGATTGAAAACCTGATTTTCGGAATCAAATGCAAAACCGGTGCCAAGTGAAGATTTAGTCTTTCCTTCTCAAGGAAAAAAAAATACCCCGAATCTATTAGAGGAATAATGACGTTTTACAGGCAAGGAGAGGAAGGATCAATACCACCACTAGTTTGTATTGACCACAACAATCAATATAAACGGCCTGCTTTCGCCACAAGTGTAAGAATAATTACTTTTTGAGCCCTGTGAAGATTGGACACAGAAATAATGTGACCATGACGAATAGAAAGTGAAAAGAGATTAAAGATGCTCTAAAGTGCAGATGAAAGAGTGAATCAACGAGGAGGAAGAGAGTGACGTTTTCTGCAGCTTTAATTGGGAGGGATGTGGAGCGACACCTTTACACCGTCGGAGGAGAGTTTTAACAAAAGTCGGTGGGTTGAACTTTACCCGAGCTCCAAGGCGCAAATACCCAAAGGATGGGCCAGAAAATCGAAAGCGACAGAACTGTTTTCAGCCCATGATGATGAGTGGGATCCCGGTCTTAGGTGACCATTCGACTCATCCATCTTCCAGTAAGTGGGGTGAGAAGAATTACCCATCAACCCTGTTCATCACTGGAGCTCTCCTCAGTGATCAGGATCAGTCTTTTACCCTCCTCACCTACTCAGTGACGACTTAAATAAGCATCAGTTTCGACTTATTTAGACACTTCTGTTCCTCACACGTGGGCCAGGTCTTTTTCAGCTTGTGAACTTAAAAAATGTCTCCCACTAGGGCCTCAATTACTTCCTTTCTTTCTCCTCTGAGAGAGCCAAAGAATAGTGACAGGAAACAGAGGCGGCACTCAAGGAATCCTTTGTGAGGGCCTTTGTGAGTGTGGATCACTTCACACACACTGTATTGTATCCTGATTTACTCACATAAAACAGCAAGAAACAAACAAGGGAGACACTCAGTTATCTTTTATTGAAAAATATAGGTTATTTTGAACAATACAGAAATAAAAAGCTGGAATTAAAGAGGATGACAGTAAGGCATAGCAGATACTATACAGACAACACAACTTCCCATTCACATGAAATAAACAGTTCAATTTACCTGAATACATTTTGTAGTGTGTCAGTGTTACATATCCAGTAATGGAAACTGGCTTCATTCTCTTTTTTTCCTACTGGATATTACACCTTAGAGCAGTTTAAATTCTATTCTTTTAACCTGCAAGTCCAAATCTCAACTTGTATTTGCCAAAAATTAGCAACACAGTGAAGCAAGAGAAACATATTTGACAGGCTCTCCCCCCCAAAAAAGTACTTTTTTTTTTCACAAATGAAATGATTTTTGGATGGAAAATTGTGATTTGGCACATCTGTCAGTCTCAGTTAAGGCAGTGAAATCAATCAGCACGAGTACGCCTAACCCTCGTGCCTTTAATGATGCAAGAGGCAGAGTCGAGCTGCAATTACTTGCAACTTGCAACAAAAACAGCATTTTTTTCCCCCCAATGCTCTTGCATCTATTGCTGGCTCCATCTTCGTTTTCATCCACTCTTCAAACAGAAGTGACACAAATGTGGCAGAGATATTTTCTAAAGATAAAAAAAAAAAAAAAAAGTATTGAACAACAAATACTAGTGTGTCTGATTTCCCCATGCCTGCTGGTGCACTTGATTTTCAACGATACATATCCAACTCATGTGTAGTGGTGGAAACCGTTTTTACATAAAAGGTGGCCCGCTTGACTAATGAGCATCATTTTTATGGTTCAGTGGCACTGCTGCAGTTGCTAGGCTGTATTTAAAAAAGAAAAAAAAAAAAAAAAGGAAGGAAGTGGTTGTCAAACATATTTCAGTTTCAACTCGGAGTGACGGATAAGCAGAAGGAAGGCTGTGTTGAAGGGCTCAAAAAAAAAAAACAACAATAATAACCTTTTTTATCAATAGCAATGAGTTAAAAAAAAAAAAAAGTAATAATGGACAACATACAAGTCTGGTTTCCTGTAGCAGCACGATTCTTTACAGTTAACCCAATGAATCTTCATTAGCTTTACAGCACTGCTTCTCCCTAAACTACAGAGTCTAAGCTTGTGCAGCAGCCGCTGAATTATTAACAGAAGAGAATTTAGGTTCGGGTTTTGTTGCCCTGCTATAAAGTGGGAGATGGCAGCCTTCGAGCGGCGTCGCAGGGACCCTGAATTACATAAGGGAGAAAAGTCTGATAGATCTGTGGCACTGCGATAATATTTTCTGATGAAAGAGGCGTGATGCCGCGCCTCGCACTCCAGTGACAAACACAGCTCCCTCTATTGTGACAAGTTACCCACCAGTGATCCTGCTGTGACAGTGGCGTTCTGTTCAGCCCAGGCCGCATGATGTCCCACAGCCAGAGAGAGAGAGACAGAGAGAAGAAAAGGAGGCAAAGCAAATGAAAATAGCACATGTGACACGTAAAGTTGGAGAAAGAAGAGAAAGGCTGGACTGGGTTTTAGCTTTGGAAAGTGTTTTTTTTTCCGACCAAAGTTCCTTCTTAACCAGCACTCTGCTTATTTCGGGAATGTTCCGTAATCACAAAGTGATCTTCTCATCCATGTTAGTTACATTAGTGTTCAAAAGGGAGAGGAGATCGGCAAAGCTGAGGGTAAGGCGCTCGGGCGGATGGAATCGGCATCGTCTAGGAGTGGTCACTTTACCAGGTAAATGTACTCAGTTTTCTCCACTCCCACTCCCAAAGTACCCGACTACTTCCCGTTCAAGTAAAAAATCCACACAGTCAAGAGGACTTGTCAGTTTTGCATAAATCACTTTCATAGCTTGGTTATTTTTATTTCAGGCAGCTCTGGACTTTTCATACATGGATCTCATCATCTTCATCATCCAAAAAAGAGGAGAAGTTGCTCTCCTCTTCTGGCGGTGCACTAAACGTGGCGCTGTCTGTGTCTCCTGCGTAATTCTGGCTGTTTGGTTTTTCGTCTAGAGCAGCGGAGCCTGAGCTCGACATGGAGCAGCTGTCTAGGTGCTGCAGGTGTTTGGGTCGGATCTCAGGAGTGTACTCGGGGGTGTAAGGCCCTCCATCCTCTGGCCTCAGATCAATAGAGCTGGCAGGATGCGCGGGGGCCTGCTGTTGCAGCTCCGCTGCTTCTTTGTCTGTTTGCATCTCCTCGTTCCTGTGATCATGTTTCCCCGTCTCTTCACCATCCTCCTTCCCATCGTGGGCGCTGACGGGCGGCGACGCACGGCCCTCGCTGCTCTTGCCCTCCTCATAACCGAGGTCGTCGTCCTCCTTCTCCATCACGCCCAGGATGTCGTTCAGCATGGACGGTCCCAAGTCGACGTGAAAAGACATGACTGACTCGGCGTGCTTCATGCCGCCCCCGCAGCGAATGGCGTTTTCTGGTAGCTCCGTCAGTTCCCCGAAGTTTTTTTCTTGCAGCTCGAGGAAGTGCATGGCAGCAGCTGCGCCTCCGTCCAGCTCCTCAAACTGCTTAAACGGACTTGAAGATAAACTCTTTGCCACCGTGCCGTCCCCTCTGTCTTCGTTGTTGAGAAAGGGCAGAGACATGGCATTTTTAACGAAGGTGGGCGAGCCTCCGGGGATCGCCAGGCTGTTGTCCCTCTGTTGGTCCACTCTGGTCACTGACTGGGAGCGCTTGCTGCTCCTAAAGGTGCGCGACAGGAGACCGGGCCGCGGAGAGCGCGGGAAGGATGCGGTCTCGGGGGAAGGCTCTCCTGACCGCGTGCTGAGAAAGGACGTGTCCCCAAAAGCATCGCCGCTGCGGCCCACGTGCATGGTGTGCCGGAAGTCGCCCAGAGGGGCGCTGATCATCTCCCTGGTCAGGTCCATTCGTGAGCGGCGCTTCGTCTGGGAGGAGGAGGCCACCAGCTGCTTTAAGATGGGCATGGTGGCTGGCTGGGTGTTTCACTTTGCACGTCGGAGGATTTTCAGGCCACGGAGAGCGCACGCGCGGTCTGCGAGAATCAGTTCGAACCTCAGAAAGAACACCAGTTCTCCTCACATCCAGTCAGCTTGGAATCCTGAAAAATGAAAAGAGAGAGAAAAAAAAACACAAATTACAGCAGAAGTGGCTTAAATCAGTAACCCTATGACACTAACAAACGCTACATTACTAACATTTTCCATCAAATCCAAAGACATTAAAGAAAAATCTCTCAGGGGATTTCAAATGTTCCACTAATTGCAAGAACTGCAGCTATCAATTACTCTATAATGATAAGCAGTGATTTTCCATCTTCTCTGTGAGATGACCTCTAAAACACACTAAAGAAAGATGGTAGAACACCACAGGATTGCACTTCAAAACAGCATCATAACCAAGAGCAAAACACCAACCACAGACCGACATGAATGAGAGGGATAGTTGAGGGCTGCGAGGGGTTTTTTCGGTATGAAGATGAGCTCTGCACATCAGACACTAAACAACCAAACCCTCATCCTCCAGTGATGAAAAGTCCTTCCGGACAGATGTTCAACCTATCGTGGACATGAATGCCATTACAAATTGGGCTTTCAACAACTTCTCTGAGCTTTTCTTTCCCTAAAGCGTAATTATTTTTAAGTTAACACAGGATAATAATTATACATCAGGAGCTCAAAAGCGTAAATCCACCCACATTGGTTATTAATTAACTGGTGCTGAAAATCCCCAAATGTTTTGATTTTTTTCCCCAAGCCCTTCTAACTTCCTGGTCATGATTATGACTTCAGATTTGGGTGACAGCTTGAACTGAATTAACCTGCAGAGTGAAAGTTTCAGGAAGTCAGTGCTGATGTAAGACAGGTTAGTGAAGATTTACAGGCATAATGGCTTTTGGTGCCGTTTCTGAGCAGCAGCAGACTCGCAGATTTGTGGTTTAAGCACTTGCACAGTCGAATATAAGTTATCTAGAGGTGAGCAGAGTGCAGAGACATTAAAATATATGATATATTCTTTACAGAATACAGGAGAGAGTGTAAGATATGTTTTTTTTACAGGCATGCTGACAACCATGTCAAGATTACTGGAGTCTGTAACTCCAGATCCATTTTTATTTTTATGCTCACGCTTGGTTTGACCTCCGACCCTGCATGTGCAGTGACAAACAAGAACTGCATGAATATATTTTTAAATGCTAGAATGATTTGCACATGGATAGACTGGCAACCTGTCCAGGCTGTCCCCCTGTCTTCCGTCTGTGATGAGCTGGGGTAGGCTGGGGTAGACCCCGTGACCCTGATAAAGCAGGTATAGAAAGTGGATGGATGGGGTTTACAGATAAAATGATTTCTAGAATGTTTC
>JAOWBL010000023.1:7316179-7340692 GCA_028564865.1 Zenarchopterus dispar
TCAGAAATGAAAATTGCAGTCCCAGCTCTGGACGGACGGATAATCAAATCAGGAAATCCTGCACACCGAGACAATTATTTTCCCAGAGTAATGTAGATAAAAGACAAACGTAGATAATTAATTAATCCCAGGGAAATCTATAAAGCATCGATAGCAATACGTTCTGCCATTATTTCTGCTTTGTCCTGGAAGCGCTGGAACCGATCCCAGATGATACTGAACAAGAGGCGGGGTGCAACCTGGGCGGACCATCAGAGCATCTCTGACAACCATTGATGCTCACAGTCACCCTAGGGCTTCTCGATTGAGACAAAAATAAAAAATAAAACAGAAGAATCACCTAACTACTGACAAGAAGCATCACTGTCTTATGTCCATGCAGAACACATACCAAAATAATAAATTTTATTCAATCACGCTGTTTTTGTGATTTTTTTTAAAAGAGCCAAAATTAATACCACGATTAAAATTCAATCATTTGCAAAGCAAAAAAATTAATGACTAAACCAGCTAATGTAATGTGAGGCTGGTCTGAGGAGGCAGATTTGCACAGAAACTTCACTGGAAGGCTGACACAGACCTATAAATAAAATTCCTCTAGAGGAAGAAGGAAAAACACATCTGTGTCGTTTTCTGTGCCCAAATTTACCTGGCAAGCTGGTGTGAGGAGGTGCATTATGTTAATGTCACACATCTCACAGCAGGGCACCGCTCTGTAAAGATGAAAGAAAAACATTTTTTTAGAGCCATCCTGCTAACAATGGCGCCTGTGGATTTGAGAATTGGTATTCATGTCAGAGAGTTCTCCATCTGTATTTTTCCTAAAGTCAGTGAGTGGAATATCAGAGGTAAGCAACTCAGACTGGAGATGCAAAACCACTCAGACAACCCTCAGCTGCATTTTAAATATAGTAAATCATAATGCAACATAATAGACTCACAATTCCATCTGCGTGGAGCACTGGAAAATAAAGAAAAGCAGTGTTTGTAGCTTAAGAGTAGCCATCACGATCACTGGTAGGTTATTTATATTTAACAGTATGTGTTAAATGGCAGAAGCAGGACAGACCAACCAGGAGGAAGACAGACAAATGATAAATCAAGACAGAAGCTTTCACAAAAGCCCCAAACAGCCAATGAATGGTTTCCTGGCAGACAAAAAAAAAGTCAGACATACACCAGCTGACCTCCAGCGGCCGGGAAGATGACTCGCCTCTGTTACATTTACAGCTAACACAGCTCCCAGACATGACACTCCATCTCTTTCTCTCCAACGTGATGAAACTGACAGCTTTCATTACAGCCACAAAGAGCAGATGGCAGACAAGAGTTCTGTATTCCCATTCATCACATTCAAGGATGAAAACTATTCTGTACATTCAATCAGATTGATAATCATCACTTTTATGGCCCTGCTATATACACAACACGCACAATGTGAAGCATTCCAACTCTGCTATTATCTCTGATCAGAATAAAAGTTGCAGGTCTCGCTTCAGAAATTGCAGCCTGCGTGGATCAACATCTGCGTCATCTGAGCCGGGCATGCCATCTAAATGCAAATCAAGGGTGGGGAGGCAGAAATAATTGGCACCAGTCTGGCGTTTGGAGCGTCTCAACATAATAAGAGAGGGTGCCTGAAACGACCACTTAACATTATTTTGAATCATTTCGGTGATAACGGTTAAAACCCCTTTCCAGACCTGGAAGTTCAACGACCATTGTTAGGTCATTTATAACTTCCTCTTCCTACCAAAAACGTCCGAGGCTACTTTCGATGTACAAGGAAAGGAAAGAGCATGAGTAATTTCCACTGGGATACAGATGCCAAAGAACCATAATACAGTCGAGAGCTGAGAGAGCAAGAGGTGAGTTTGCACAAAAAGAAGAAGCTCGAGTTTTAATGGAGAAACACGTTAAGGGACAAGTCTACAGGAAGGGCAGGGAGAAAATGAAGCTGCAAGCCCTGCCATCTCTCCGGAAATCTTCTCAGCCTGCCCTTCCTGACCATTCACAGTGTAAACAAGGCTTTTCTCCATCATACTGTATTACAGAAAGGCTGTCCAAACAAACAGCCCGTATCTCCATCAGCGCTCAGTTTTAATAAGCTGCAGGGATGTTGAGCCAGTGCTGACACTGTGTTCAACACCAGCATGCATCAGTACACGGAGCAGCTCAGGTTTAGTCATTTATTTGAGAAGATAAACCCGCGTGGATGTTCTCAACAGCAGGCAGCTGGGTCACAACAGCTGATGACAGCCACAACCTTGGCCCCAAAGGCGTCTGTGATGTGGGTGCCTCACTGCCGGAGTGCAGTTCGAAATAGCCAGGAGGAGACCTGCATGATGAAAAGAGCGTAGGGGAAATTATGGGAGTCGCAGAATATTTCTTTGAAGGTGGGAGAGTGTCATGATTACATGGTCAAAAAGGCTAAGAGTGGTGGGAAGCCAAATAAACAGCTTCAAGGCGAGGGGAACCTTCACAAAGCTTTTTTTCTTTTCCTTCTTGTTTTTTGTAAAATGATAAAAATCCTAAATTGTGTCAGCAGAAAGTCAAAGCAGTTGGATTCTCGTGACAACTGTAAGATTATCGTCACCAGAAATCCATCTTTCCAGCTGCAAAGCTATAACGCCGAAGCCGAAGCAAACTGTTTGAATCCGAGTAACATCCTCTACTTTATGGGGGGATTTTAGGCAGAGCTATTGGGACAAAAGAAAAAAGGCTGGATTTTTTTTTTTTTTTTTTTTGTAATGTTACAAATTGCAGTAAAGTGTCCACTGCAACAAATACAAAACAAAGCATCAGTCAAAAATAATTGCATTAAAAAGGTAATATTTTAGGCATTCAATGAATGCACAAAAAGTCAGCTTTTGCAAAGATATAAAAGTATATTTAAAAAAAAAAAATCACAAAGCACCACTTGTAGGCAGAAATTACAGAAAGACATTTGCAAATGTTTGAATTTTTCAGAATAAAACACCCTTCTCCAGCTGCACCATACTCCCGTGTTTGCTGCAGTTTGAATAAAGAGGCAAGCTACCTTTATATTTACAGCTCTGAGGTTCATTTTTGGGACAAACCGTTTGCTACATCCTCCCAAAGCACACCTATTTCATCTTTCCCACCATAAAATTTATCACATCAGCAGTTTCTAGGAATCATGTTTTTTCTTTTCTTTTACTGATTCTGCAGAATGAGGCAGCGAGTCACACTTAACTACTACATGCATTTGTTTCTGAGGCCCCAGCAGGTGTACAGATTTATACGGTTCCTTGGTTAGCTGTTGGACTTGGTAAAAACCAAATCATTTTCATATTCCCGCAGTCACGTTACTGTTTTTCTTTTGCTGGTGTTGTCCTGAGCAGCATTCGCTGCCATAATTCAGGCCTGTTTTTACTGGCAAAGCCCACTTGCGCAGGGGCTTGCAAGGAAGTAGGGATAAGGTTTGTTACCGTCAGACTGAAAAGAAATGCAGGCACTTGAAGGGCAACGTATGACCTGGGGAAACTACTGTGAGCGGCAGCGACAAAGACCAAAACTAACAGAGCAAAAACAGACAGGAAATTTAAGATCAAGCTTTTAATGCAGCTTAGAAATCATCCTTTTTTTAAAAAGGAGGCCAAACTGGACTCAGATTCTTAAAATATTATTTAAACGGAGATTCAGAAGAGGAAAAGATGCAACTTTTTCCATTCTGAATAAGATGTGTGCATGTGACAGACGGAAAACTTATAAGAAGGAAATTGAAGGCAGGCAGTGGAAGTAGAGACTGGGAGCTCTGGTACGAATACCACTGTATAAATACACAGTGTCTTCACATAGCAAGCTGCTGTTTGTGGTTTAAAATGTTGTATTTTGGGACTCGTCATTTTTTTTAGTTCAATTGGTTCACCTATAGATATGAAAATCAAATCAAATGGCTTTAAAAAAAAAAAAAAAAACACTGACCAAGATTTCTAGTTTGGTCAATCTCACTTTCTCTTCTGTCATTACTTCTTTAAGTTTCTCATCTGCTTCTGCCATGACGTCCACCGTAGGGCTGTGACCAAGACCGTCACGCAAGGCTTTCACAAGACATGATCTGGACAGGAGTCCATACGTACTTGGGCAGGTTTTAATCGATTATGGGGTGGGAAATGGCAAGAAGTGGACAATGCTTCCTAAAACTGAGGAAATATCAGTGCAATGAAAATTCAAAACTGATATTTTAACATGACAGAAAGTCTGACCGCAAACACCACCGGTTACTCGAATAACCTAGGTGCTTATAGTTTCAGTGAAAGTGGTTAAAATAAGGGCAGTGTGAGAAAATAAAGTAGGCCTTTTCTCAGAAAAAATTACAGGTTTTACTTCTTTTTTTCTCTTTTGCTTTGCAGCTCACAAGATAAGAAGTCTACGTGGAATTGATGAAATAAATATAAACTGAAAAGTAGAATGGTGTTGTTTAAAAAGCAATACTGAGGTAAAACTGTTGAAGATTATACTCTCTGGTCAGTGTATGTTGTCTTAATAATATCAGCAAACATTTATTTACTCCTGTTTACTGACCTCAACAGGATCACAAAGCAGAAAGATAAGAAAAGAAAACAATGCACTCAAACAACAGCTACACTAACAAAGTATTCAACGGCAAAACATATTAACTGCCTTTAGAGGGTTGGACTATACAGTTATAGTAAAGAGGAAAAAAAGATGGAAAACGAAGCTCATGAACTGCAGTCTTCTGTTGCATATCGAAGAAGTATCTGTGATTTTAAAAAGGTTCTATATTGGACTTACTACAGATCGCTTCCAGGAGCTGGATAGAAACTGAATTTAATACTTACCGGTAATAGAAATTAATTCCAAATGGAAGTGATAACCCACCCGGAAGTAAAAAAACAAAAAAAACAAACAAACAAAAAACTCTGACACTTTAGTTGCTAATCAATTCAAGGTATCCTTAAAATCTAAGCTGAGTTTCTGTAATGGTTCTGAAATTTCCTAACATTCTCACAGGCATTCTAGGGGGGGAAAAAAATGTTTATATTGGTATTTCCTGGAATGTGAAGGGGCTGGGCAGGACACACACATTGCCTCAAATGAGCACATAAACTGCAGGCATGTTCAAACAAGGGTGCATGACCATGCACTCAGTGGCCACAAATAACACTGTTTCGCTCCACCGCTACCACAGTCATATTCTGAAATGTTAATCATCTCGAAATTATATGGCACAAATTTGTTCACTTTCGCAAATACATTTTTGGTCAGCTTGTGATTCCTGGGATGTGAGCCAACAAATACTGTCTACATTTTTCTATGCCCCAAAACTGAGTAGTTGGCACAAGGTCCGACGCCACGATGAGAGAGGAAACGTTCACCTTAGGCCCCGAACGCATCTGCTTGTGGGCAAATAGACACTTTGTGACTGAAACCCGAAGCTCACGAGGAAGGAAAACCTGAGCCGGGTGGTTAAAAGGCTGCCCCTTCAATTACAAGGAATTTCAGAAGAAGAAAAAAAGTAAACAGGCTAAGCCTATGACACAATAATCTCAGCATTTTCTTTTTTGCTGTGTCATCAACCTAAATCCCCATTGCACTGTTTTAACACAATGCAGCTTCTCACAAAGCCCTTGCCAGCTTTAGTTAAGACTGGTCAAATTTCACCAACAGACCATGGATAAGCATCCCTCTCTCAAAGAAAAGAAAAGAAGAAAAAAATGCAAGCAGCATTAGTTTTGCAGTGAGAGTGATGGCCTACAATCCTGAGGCCCATCTCTTCAAAATACTGGTCTATGAGCTCATCACACTGCAAACCACCCCTGCCAAGCAAACTCAGCAGGACGTCCAAGGATAGTTGTTCTGAGATAAAAGGGTGATGGACTGGACAAACAGCACATGTGCATAGCATGTGAGTTTCAGTACCTCCAAAGTGCAGAAAAGTGCTTCAAAATATCACTACTGAGACAAAAACACCAACATTGTGCAGACAAAACAGTTTCTGTAGTCATTAAACATGTTTTTTGGTTTTATTTTCATTCAGTTTTAAGTGTAAAATGTTTTCAGATAAAACCTTTTTGGATTTTTCTGGTTAGGCAAAAGTGATAAGTGAAACCAAAGACCGTTTCCAAGTTTTAAGTCAAAACATCCCTAATTAAAGTAACGATAAGAATGAATGCATGTGCTTATGTGATGCTGGGGGAAGAAAAAGAAGAAGCAGAAAGAAGAAGGGGGGAAAAAAGCTCTTTTCCGGCTTCCTCCACAAAGATGATGCAGATCAGAAATAATGCCAACTGTTAATCTGCCCTGCAGCACTTAACTCGCTCTTTTGCTAACCATTTACTATGAGAGGTTCGGTCAAATTACAATAAAACGCTGAGTCTGGGTGGGTCAGTGGCAGGAGAACAATAACAGCTGACCAAACCGCGTGAGCGGCCCTGCGCACTGAGCGCCCAGCTCAACCAGCAAACAGATTCGGATGAAATTTTAAGAGCGCAAACAAATAAAGATGCATTTTTGAAATGATCTAGGGTTAAAGTGTCAGTGCAAACACAAAGGCGTGCACACTCACCGAGCATCCCATTCATAAAAGCCGGCTGCTGCCTCACTTGGGCCCCCCGCAGGTTGATAACAGGGGCGCGTTCATCAAGCGAAAGAGGATGTGAAGAGCGCACAGATATGCTCGCCGCACGCCGATCAACACCGTTGCAACAGATTTTGTTTTGCGTGACAGAAACACTACAGTAGCTGTCAGCGCATCCTCACACACGGTGCTTCTGGTCCGAGGCGATAGAAATCACTACAACGCCTCCTGCCGTAGCGGAGAGGACACGCCCTCTTCACGCGGCCCCTTAAAGACGCAGCGCACCAGCGTGGGGGCCATTCTGGCCGGCCCGAATCTGGGAATCTGGGAAGGAGGAGTCTGCGGCAATTACACTGATGGCGCATAATAGACCAGAAACCAGGAAATGTGTTTTTATTTGCTCGTTTGTGTTTTTTTTTAAAGCTTTGGCTCTGGCACTTCATAAAGTTTAAGCTCTAAGCTCAATATCAAAATACAGTAAAAGCTTCGACTTTACCTCAGAATCCACTGTTAAACATTTTAAAGCTATTTTGGTGCAAAAGAGCAGCAGAATCCTTTGGCAGTGAAGTCATTTTGGTAAAGGATTCTTCACATTTTCTTTAGTTGTGCCTCCAACAAAGACACATTTAACATCAACCATTCACGAGGAAGAACAACAAAATAATGTTGTGAACCCCAGCATTTACTTTGTTAGAGGTACATGTGCACTACTTAGTAGGAATCTGAGCAGTTAACACAGTGTCTGTGTTTTTCCCCCCTTTATCTTATGCAAACTGTAATCTGTAAGCACTTCAAGCTGCAAAGCTCCTAAAAAGAGCCTAGTAGTCATGGGAAAATCAGGCCTTAACATATGAGAGTTTCATTGTAGGATTACAGAAATAATTACATTTATAAATTGCTTTTAGGTAAATTATCTGCTGCCTCCCTATTTTCTTTTTTCTTTTTTTTAAAATCTACTTCTGAATAATTTGGTTAATTATACTTAGAGGAAATCTTCCTGGCATTCCTAACCGTCTGACAACACAAAAGACTTCAGTGAGTCACAGAGGCATTTGTTTGATGTTGTGTATTTCAGGTTGATCAGCTGCCTTGACTCAATGACCAGCCATTCAGAACCTTTTGCAATGGAAATTAGCAGGAAGCAGCCAAATCACAACCCAAAATTCCCCAAATTCACTTTAAAGTCAGGGGGGAAAAAAAAAAAGAAAGAATGTGTGAATGTGCTTAATAAGTGTCGAGGACCGAAAGGCTACCTGGACAGACTTCACTTTATTCTCATAGACAGTTTTTAGACCATAAAACTCCATCAATCCATGCTGTTCTTCAACCCCCCCACACACTCCCCACCCCCACCAATGCTCTTTCCTTGAACTGCAAGAAAAGTATCATATAAGCCATTTTTCCCTTTGGCTTTGTTCCCAGAACGCTCCGTCCCACTATCTGATGGGAGAATATGGTTCTTTCTGATGAGCATTTGACTGCAGTGGCCTTTTGTTCTGGCTGACAATGAATTTAAACTTTGTACCTTTCTGACATGGCCTTGCCCCACAAGCATCAACAAATGTCCCCTTCTTAAATAACCAGCATGCACTTAAAAGTTAAAGTACATTTGCACAAGGCAAGATGATCTGTTTCTCATACAGCATGCTTCCTAAAATCTGGTTAAGACAGGAAATTAGACCATGCAGATCCTGGCTTCGTGTACTGTTATGTAATGTTTGCTTGATACGTACAGTGGTCAATGGGGTGGGAGGGGTGGTGGCATCAAAAATAACAAAATAAACAAAAACTACCCTACTATAAAGCTACAAAGAATGTACAGTATATGTATAAAATGCTTTACTTTGATTTGAAAAAATGGCCAATTTCCATGGGAGTCACTTGAAATCCGAGCTTCCACAGAGGGAAAGCAACATCCTTTCTATTACTACTTCTTTGAGTGTTTCTTTGGCAGCTTTTAAAGCTAAATTTTTTTTCAAACATCAGACGAGGATGTTGTGATCAATATTTTCTCAGCGTGAGCCTTTTACTCGTCTTTTAGTGTTTGAATTTCATTCTCAGTTCTGGCATTTAGTATTCAGGGAAAAAAAAAAAGAAAAAAGAAAAACAACAACTATGCACTGTTTAACCATGTCACTCCACAAATCAGTAACTTTGTTGATAGCCTTTTATAGAGGCAAATAACGATGGCAAAGGTCTACTGCAGGGTGCTCTGATTGATTGAGCAGCTGGGAAAATGTCAGCGCACTGCCTTGCGCAGCAAAATGGTAAAACCTTTTACAAAACCAATTTAAAGATTTGGCAGTGTTAAGTACTTTCTCTGATGCACGTCCTTATTTTTCATCGACTCTAACTGATCTCACGGAGAGGAAGGCAGATGCGACAGGCAGCCCTCTTTGATAATCAAACTGTTTTAAAACATGCATTTTCTGTTTCTGTGTGTCAGAGCCATCATTTGCCCTAATTTTAGTCGCCAGTCAAGACGAGTTAGCTGCACTGCAAATGTGCTTTGATGCACTTCAACAAACACAGCCAGAATTAGGGCATATTAAGTCGATCCCACGAGGAGATACTAAAGTGACATGTAAAAAAATGTGACAGATTTGTTGATGTGAAGCGTTCTCTGTCTCACTGTGTGGGTGAACGTGAAGGAGGAGCAGTTTTCACCCTCTCAGAAGGTAAACCACTATTATGGAAAAGTTAAAATCGGGATTTTTGAGATGCAAGATATAAATATTGCAAATGTCACAAAGCAAGACAATATTGCGCTTGTAAAACCAAGATGTGTTTGTGATGGTGCTATATTTAGACTTATTGTCTATTTACTTCTATGAATTGTGCTCAAAGCACTTGGTAATAGTTCTGTTTGCATCAATAATTCTTTGTCTTTTAGCATTAAACATTTTGCATTCCCTTGACTACGATTTTGCTATCCTCCTAAAGCTATCACCATGATCCCTCTCTGCCTTGTTTAAATCAATGTTTTCTGGCCTGAAATAAGAAGATTACCTCGGCACCTGCCCCACCCTCCTCCTCCTCCTGATTTTCAGCATGCTTGCACCACATCAGGCTCTTCTTCAAATTCTTCCCTGTAACTTGTGCTCTTTATGCACCCGAATCATGTCTCAGCTGCAGTTGAGAGAATCAGGTCATTCCCGCACTGTGGGATCAAGTGTCAGAAATCTCTTTATATTCCTCGACCAGGCAGAAAGGTCCAGTGAGTGCTGGCTCTGGAAAATCGTTGTCTGCACACTCTGATATGGTTTCTATTTTCTTTAACGCCATTGTTTATACAGCTGTTATAAGGCTCTGCTAATCTTGTTTATAAGTCAGCATCATAAATCCTCTAATATGTAAATTAATATATTATTCTCCACATTATTCCACTATATTCTGATGATTCATGGAGAAAAAGTCAGCAGAAAATAGGACAGTTTATTTTAGAGAGCGACTGTTAATAGGCCCATGTGTTTCTTCACTGCATGGTCTACACATGTGGATGCTGGATGGTTAATGGATTATATTTTTAAGCCTTAGAGGGTTTTTAATTCATTATGGGTCCATCTCTAGCATGGTTAAGCTTCATGCAACTTTTGTCAAGAACCAGCATGTTTCAAAGTGATGTGAAAGCTATAACATACTGCAAGCTGTTCCTCTGAGCATAAAACACAAATTCATTTAAGTTTTTGCTGCAGAGCAGCAGGATGGACACATGTATTAGTGATGCATTTCACAGATAAAATCTGTATTCTGTTATATGTGTCATCAACAAACTTTTGGCCTTCTAGCATTTTCTGTGATTAAAATCAGAACAAACAGATGCTCATAGTGAAATCTGCACATCTATCGATGTAATGAGAGCTACCTCTCAATCAACGTCCTCAGACTCCTATAAAGGTGCCGAAATGCTTTAATGTGATTCATAACATTGTCACTGGTGATGTTCAGAAAATGTTGAGCTTGAAGCTGATTGATATAAATATCTGGTAAACAATATGAGACAAGTACATATAGTAAACACATACTGCAGCTCCAACAATGACTAGGCAGAGTGAGGAGAGTAAAAACACAGCGAAGGGCCATGGTGACCGGCTTGTGCCTCTCTCCGAGTCAGAGTCCATTCCTCACTATCAGTTTGTCCTTTGTCAAACATCACTTACTTCCTCAGAATTGGTTTCCCATTTTCCAGTTTCAGCAAGCCAAGCTGTCCATACTCTCTGTGGCTCTAAGGTGGTTGTTTTTCATAAAGCTCTCATGATAAACAACAGTACAGCATTTTTAAAACAAGGATTTCTTTTCTCAGAACATTCAGTTCTGCTTTCCCTTGTTTACACAGTTTAGCTTTCAAATTAATTAACCAAAGCAACGCATACAAACCTGCAAATGATTGTCTTTCCATAAAATACAGATTACAGATATGAATCAACCATACGCGCTAAAACACAGTCATACGTACACACTCTTCACACAGGAGAAAGCACTATTTAAGATGCCTGCAATGCTTAATACTGAGCAACAACTCTGTCAGTGAGACAGAACAAAAGATCAAAAAAAAAAAAGAGGAGCAAAATAAAAATAAACCAACAACAACGAAATCGAAGACTCGTCCTCAGGGTCCAGTTGTTATTGGAAGGAGAGCTGTGTGTCAAACAAAAGAGGAGAAGCCTGCGGTAGGGGCTTGAGCGGCGCAGCCCAGGCTGCTGGGGGGCCGGTACAGGGTGCCGTGCTGGCCGGGGGGCTCGGAAGAGAGCAGGGAGGGGGTGGGAGTCCGGCTTCCTTTAGGCCTGAAAAGAGTGCCCTGGGCCTGGCACTGAGGCTGAGGGGATGGGGCGCTCTGGGGGAGGAGCGGAGGCAGAGGGGGGACCGGCGGCGGGTGCTGTCGGGACTCCTGCTCCACCAGGGGCTCGGGCTGGGAGTAGCCGTACGCAGGCGGACGAGAGACGCCCTTCTGCTGCCGCCGCCAGGAGTTGTAGTAGGTGGGGTCGCTGATGTAGTGGTTGACAAAGGAGTGGGTCTTCTGCCGGCTCTGATCCATTTCATACTCGCTGTCGCTGCCCTGTGAGACAAGTTGCCAGAAACGGTTAGAAATCGCTACGACAGTGAAAATATTCTACAGCAATGTTCTTCAACAGATACTAAAAAGACGGAATGACAGCAACATTTCCACGCTCTCAAATCAAGACCAATTCTAATTCTAGTGGAGTGCGCATCATTGACAAAGCACACAATATTGAATCACAGCACAGCAGGAAATCTCTACTTACAAACCTAAATCTATCAAAGTATGATATGTTCTATAGGGACATATAATCACTTCCACTGAGAACGTGTCAGACACACAGCTGGAGCTCACCCATAGCTATGTGGAGCACAAATATGATAAGTGTATTCAAGAGTGTCCTAGAATTGGACAGAGATGATGTTATAACAGGATTAGTTTGCTTTTCTTGAAATATTACGCCATCAGTCATACAAGTTACAAATGCTTGTGTGGGTGAATCCTCCTGCTGTTCCACTGCATTGTACTTGCTGAGAAAAACAAACAGTTAAAAGAAAAAAAAGACAGCAATTTACTTGAAGAAACAACATTATGCATTTGGCACAATTGCGTGCTTGACAACCGCTTGCTCTTCTCCTCCTGCATTGAGACATTACAGCTTAGCAGATGTCGAAGCGCCATTTATTTGAACAAGCGGCAGGTAAACAGTGGGAAGCTATGCAGCTGAAAGAATAACACCAGGTTTTGTCTCCAGGGAGAGCCTCGTTTTGTTCAAACTGGCTTGAGCAATGTTTTGACTGTGCAGGTAGCAGACAAATTGGTCAGGGAAACCCTGCGCAAGCGTGGGAAGACAGATGTTCGGCATCTGCGACATTCAGCATCCCTGTCTCTTCTGTTTGCATCCCTCATCGCTTCTTACCTACTCCACATTTCACACGATGAATTGAGACCCTCTACATTAACAAACAATTTCCCGTTTGAAGATAATTAATTTGTTTTTAAGGATATTTCGGCACACATGAGACGTGTGTTGGCTGTATGCATCTTTGCCCCTCGAGAAGCTGATATTAAATGATCCGGAGATGTCAATTGGGCTACGCTAATAGAGGATTTTTCATTTTGAGATGATCCACTTGAGGAAGGATTGTTTTGCAAAATGTCATTAATTTATTGCCGGCTTGCTGCCTCATTATTAGACAAGTGTCTGGTGTTTACATCAAACAAAGCGGATATTATAACAAAAAAAAAGGAGGCTATGAAGAGGATGTGACAAAAGTAAAAGACAGCGGGAAGGTGATGTCTTCATTTAGATGGAAAATGTTATAGCTGTGCCCTAATGGATTTAGAGACACTCAGACAGGGAACTGAGTACAGGCCGTATAAGCCAGAATCACTGCTTACCTGAGAATCAGATATCTCAGAAGGTTTTTCAGTCAGACTGCTGCTCTCTGCCGGGATCAGGTCATTATATTTGGTGCTGACATCCTCATCCGAATAGTGCAGACTTCCTGGACTGGGTCTCGGCGGAGACCTGAACAAATGGGGAGCAGCAGCAAAGAGGGAAAAGTGTGCGTTTGTTATAAAAAGCAAGAGAAAGTGATAAGGAGCTAGAGGATAAGACAGAAAAAAAGTGTGCTTTGATCATGGTGCACTTTCCTCGGGGAAATCAAACAGATTTTCTGGAGCTCCGTCTTTTTGGGGAGCGCACGAGAGCAAAAACGAAAAATAAAAGCCCCGTCAGTCCAGTGACTGACACAACAGAGACCCAAAGCCTGCAGAAAAGCTTGAAACATGAAGAGGATTTTTAACACCTCCAACGATTTCCAGTTAGAACAACATGAAGAGATTTGGCACAGAGCACCGATTGTTGAAAAAGAAAACGATAACTCAAGTCAGAGAAGCAGAGCCTGGGTTATCTGCAGATTCCTCGAAGCCACTAACAGATAAACCAAGGAGGGGAATATAATTGGCCTCGTTCCTTTTCTTTGTCCCTCTGATCTCTGTTAAGGGTCAGAGGTGAGGAGACAGTGGGGGGAGTAGTGCATTTTAAACTTCATAAGATGTACAAACAGGATCCTGCACAAAAATACATTTGCCACCAGTGAAAGGACTCTGTGAGGATCAAAGCTGGGTGACTGTGCGGAATGAGTCAGTAATGGATTAATTCCTGCAGAAATGTTGGATAACTCAGCTGCAATAGTAGTTTTTGTTTGAGAACCAAGTCAGATAACAAGACCTCGAGATTCTTCTGGTTCCAGTCATCAAGTTTATGGAGCGAAAGAAGAGAAAAACATCTGTGCAGACAATTATTTTTTTTTTCTGCTTTTGAGGTAATGACTTCTGCTTGTTTTCAAGGTCTGCTGAGATTGAACTGGATGACCAGAAAAGCAAAACTTGACCACTGCCTCCAGATCACTGAGCAACATCAGAGGGCTCAATATACCACTGGGCTAATACAGCATTAAGAGGAATGTTAGCTCACTTGATTTCAGGAAGAAAAAAAAAGACTGAAGAATGCTACGACAGTAGGAAATGCATGACAGTAAGTGTTTAAGTGATTTGAAGTGGAGAACAACGTGTGTGAGTGTGTGTGTATGGGGGGAGTAGACAAGCATAAAACGCTGTGATATCAAGAGCAGTATTAAAGCATAAAGCAGACAACCTCGACAACTTTTGAAATAAAAATTAATTTGCACTGAGGGATACACGCGAGGGCTAAATCACCGAGAACGTCGAGAGGAAGCTCGGAAGACACAATATGACAAGAGCCATTAAAAAGGTGACACGATGAACGCGCATCTCCTTTGGGTTAAAGTGGGCGTTGGGAGGGGGTGAACTCCATAAAAAAAATTAGACGAGGCTGAGTCAAACATTAAAAAGATGCCTTCATGTGAGTGTAGGAGGAGGAGGGGCAGCAAATTCTTAACGTTGAATTTTCTAGGAGCAGTGTATCCCATTTCTCTTTGCTTTATCTGCCTAATTTACCCTCCTTTCCCTCATCCTTTCAGACATCCCAGAGGGAGCCTTCTCACACTTCCTTCGTCATTAGCAAACAGTGTGGTACTTCTTCAAAGTGATGGAGGGCCCTTTGATACCCATCTTGGCCTTCTTGGTCAAGGCAAACATAGCTGATTAACCTGCCTATTAAAGTCTCCGCACAAGTTTCTCATGCTGCAGACAGGCTCTTTTGTAATGTTTACCAAAACATTACAAAAGAGCTGGTCCACTAAAGTCCAACTGACAGCACTTCATGTTGTGATAGCTCTCAAAACACTGTAATCTAGGCTCAAGGCCAAAGAAAAATAGTCAATCTGACCCATAAGAACTCTTTGTCTACAGCAGAGATGGACAGACAAAGAGCGCCGGCAGTCGCCCCTGAATGTTAATGAGCTGGTATTGTGTCGTCCACAAACACTGAATATAGATGAGATGAGAGGAAGGAGGCTCAAATCAACAGCAGGGCTCCTTCAAGGCTCCATTTGCCCTCTTAAGGCTGACATTACACAACACTATACCACTAATTCCTGTCATTATTATGAGTAATACACTGGACAGGAAGAGTATACACAGGCATACTGGGCTAACTATATACCTGAGAAATGGACACCAGCAGGGAAAGTCAAACATGACAAGCTTACAGGGAATTTAGCTCACCGGGTGTAGATGCCATTTTTGCGACAGAATGAGTTTTTCACAGAGAGCCTTCTGTTGTTAAGCTCAAGGGCTGGGAAGCGTCCCTCATCCAGACGAACCATCTCTCCATGTGTCAGAGGCAGCGCAGTGCAGTTGGAGCTGTTGCCTGGAAGGGGGGTGAGAGGACAACACAGTGTTGGCTGCGAAATGAAACGGCTTATTGTGATACTAATTTAGCATGCACGTCAGTGAAATATTTTCCTTTATTACAACGAGCAAAACACCACAACAAGAACGATCTTTAGGCTTCTATCAAAACAAAACATTGATCTTCTGGACAAGCCCTACACAACATTACTGCGTCTCTTAACAGTACAAACAGGCAGCCTTAGAATCATCACATCCTTCTTCAGCAGCGTTTGCCAAAAGGAGCCTGGGAGTTGCTCTTTGACGTCATCGCTAGACCTTCATCAATCAAATGGGAACAATTTACAGTCCTGACCCCAGTCGGAACCGCTCACATTCACAGCAGGGGACGTTTTCTTAGGTACTGACTGTGAGGGGCTAAGTGGTCTCCTTTTGTGTCCTCGAGCAAACCGTCCCCTTCTGCGCTGGTCTCAAACAGCCCTGTTTACAAGCACCGGTGACACTGACTGATCAATAAGCCCCGTAAACCAGTAAATGAATACATAATTGAGGGAAAAAAAAGTGATGCAAAAATTGTGATGAGCTTCTCGTTGCGTGACAAGGTCAGTTCAGGGAGCGGCGGCGTCAGCTGGTAAAATGACAATCTTGCAAACCGGTCTCTTGAAAGCAAGCTGCGGGAGTTACTTGCTGTGCTGTGGTTCTATAATTACTCAGTCCAAGTAATGACCCCGGCATTAAAATACTGCCAAGCCATTTATTCCTGTATTGATCCTCGCTCAGGTCCAGCTGGGACGATAATATTTGTCTGTTTCTGCCGCTAACTGATAACCTCTCCTCTCATCTTTTCCTTGTCAGCCAGACAATGTCGGGGAATCTAGATAATTTATCTAATTGCATGAACCCTCACGCCCCCATTCAATGAAATAGACCTCAAATGCACAATCATTAAAATTCAATTCTCTGCACACTCGCCCAAGAGGAAGACATATTCCACTCATCAACTTAAGCTGCACAATTAGACTGACTGAGATGTTATCAGCATGTGGCAGTGAGCTGTACTTCCTACCTGAGTCGGCTTTTTTGGTGTATTTTTTACTCTGGCCTCGGATGATGAGAATGAAAACAAGAAGGAGGATGAAGATGAGGCCAACCAGAGCAATAACAACCAAGAACCACCACTCTTCATAGAAGGGAGACACTTTCTGAGCTGCAAGAATTACAATGAGACATATTAATACCTAATTCTATTTCATATTGTGTTGGTAATAAAAGAACTTCCATTTTAAAGTACAATTAACCTGATATGGATGGCGAGGGGGCGCTGGGAGACCCATAGCCATAGTCGTTGACGGCAATTACTCGAAAGTCATAGGTAACTCCTTCTCGTAACATGTCTAGATTAAGTGTGTAGGATGTCACTTCTTTGGGAATATCTTTGACAAGAATATCCCACAATCCTTCATCTGAAAGTATAATGAGAATATATATTTTATTTTTTTTTAAAAAAGCTGTATGTTGATTGGACTACTTGAGAAAAATGAAGAGACTATCACTCACCAGAAGGTCTGGCCTCAATGACGTATCTCGTGATGGGAGCACGGCCTTGATCGCCACTTGTCCAATGCAGTGTAAGAGCAGTGCCATATCGAGAAATAAAAGGTTCTCCGGGAGGGCCTGGGGCTCCTTTTTGATGATGAAAAAAGTGGTAGACAGTCAGACAAAGAAGTAACAGAGGCCTTTCAAAGTGCATTGACTGACATTAGAGAAAAGAAAGTAATCCAGCACAACTGATTCAGCGGACCTCACCTTCTCCAGGCCCGGTGGTGATGTTGGCCTCCACCTCGGGCCCATAGGTGAGCGTTTTCGCCCGGATGCGAAAGTTATAAGTGACACCATCAGCGAGGTCTTTGATCTTCATCCACAGGGGAGCGCTGCCCTTCACATCCACAGTCACTATCTTACTGATACCTGGAGTGCGAGGAGAGGAGTCTGTGCAGGAAACACTAAGACTCTAGATACTGCTTTCTGCACGCAACAAACAGCCAAACCTTGTGTGCGCAACAGCTGACAGTCACACACAAGACCAGAGATATCTTTGCATATAAAACAGAAAATGGTTTCTACTCCAGCAGCTTTTCAGTTGTCAAAATAAGAGTAGACCAAGTGATAGCGATTAAAGCTCTGTTCAGGTTTGCAGACCGTCTGTTAGTGAGTAGCCGTGGGAGCTCAGCAGCCTCAGTTCAGCGTTCCACCTCTGCTCCCAATTACTTGACAATCTGGTCAAGGCAACATCTTAGCCAGCTATTAACCATGTTTCTTTCAGTGAATGTAGAAGTTGTGCAAAGTCTCACGAGAGCATTCCTGCATAGTTTATCAGCCTTGCCATATATGTTACTGCAGGGCCTGTACCCATCTGTAACAAATTAGAGCAGGAGCTTAAGCAGCATGAGTTAAAAAAGAATATAGTTAAGAGGCTAGAGGTTGTAAATCACTGCCTGAGAAAGCCAGCTGAGGAATGCCAGGAGACAGCAGAGTTGTAAGGCTGTAGGCCGAGTTTCTCACCATCAACTGGAGTGCAGGGCTCGTAAACCAGGCGGTAGCCCTCGATGATACCGTTGGCCTGCTTAGGCTCTCCCCAGGACACGTTGACTGAAGTGGTGGTCAGCTCGCTGAAGTGGATGTGGCTGGGGGCGCTTGGTGCTTTTGGGGAAGAAAAAGGGAAAAGATGTAATAATAGCTGGATCTATCCTAAGACATGTACACAAACGGGAAGGATAGCTGCAAAACTGCGATGCATTGACCTGAATATATCAGTCCGTGCTATGTAATCCTCTTTTTTAATTAATATTTTTACATTCTCATTTGAAATGTAATTTAAATAATTTACAATACCTCATAGCAATAGAAAGACGCTCCACTTTCAGAAATTTGTTTTTATAAATGTCAAAAACAGTGTAGCACAGCTAAGGAGTTTCCCCCCCGTTTGCTTCAAACTTGACGTTTCCATTAAAGAAAAAAATGGCCCTGCTTTTAATTATTCACACTAGAAACAGTACCGGAATTAAAAACACGGGGCGTCATTGTTACTTGTTAATTATCAGAGCCACTGAAGTTTTCTGCAGGTGTAAAAAACACATGAAAGCTTCGATTAAAAGAAACAGAAGAGGAAAGCGTTGTTTAAACAAAGGGGCTCTGTAAAAATAGACTCAGAAGTCTGAAAAAAAAAAATCACCCTGTGACCTTGAAAAAGAGCTGTGAGAATTCTGCCTGCTGATCCAACCCAAATCCAGCTAAGTGTCAGGATTTAGTCTCAATTCTGCATAAAAAACTATAACAAATGCTTGTGTTGGCTCACTTCCCAGTACCCCGCGGAGCAAAGAGCCAAAATTCCTGCCTGTGTTTTTAAGTTCTCCGTACTTTGTAAGTCTTGCCAAAGTCAGAGCCTTCAAGGGAGCATAGAAGACCAGAGACATTTATACTGCAAACTATTTTTTTGTGCTGAAACAGAAGAGGGAAAACTCTTGCTCGCACATAAACACAGTTGTCTTTGTGCAGTCATGGCCAAACAACTATTCTACATATGTGCCTTTCACTTTGTATTCGCTCCTCCGCTGTCATTAGGCGTCCAACACTGTGGCTTGTGCAGTAGAATTGGCCAAAACGACTTGTGATTTGTACATAAAAACTCCGTTGCTGAGTACAAGGTCCTATATTTTCATTTTAAAGCTATAGCAAGCGGCAACATTTCAGTTTGTGGTTTTGTAGTGACTTAACATAAAGCACTTATCAATTATTCTTTTGAAGGCACCTCTTGAATTATTAACATCATTTCTCTTTATAAGCAATATGGATAAATCACTGAGAGCATAGTTTTGAAGGCAACAGAAGGGAACATAATGTGCAGAATTAGAGAGGGATAAAGACATATGAGGCCATTAAGTTCCACACGTTGTTGAAAGAAGGTTTTAGCTGCGGTTTAAATGCCACCTGGATGTTGAAGCCACATCTGGATTTTGCACCTGCTTGTTGAGTGCGCCCCCTGGTGGGCAGGGAGCGAGGCCCGTCCCCCGCAGCATTGAAGGCTGCCACGCTGATCATGTAGGTGGTGTAGCCTGTCAGGTTTTTAAGCTTCACCCCGAGCTCTGGCAGGAACAGAGTGCGCAGGCGCTCCGTCTCATTCTGGAGCTGAAACTCCCAGAAATATATCTGCCCGCAAAATGAAAGAGATTTGGGTACAGCTTTCATGACAAATGCATGGGCTAAATATGATGCAAGTTGAGCCTGCTTACTTATAATGCACAAAAAAAAGTCTGATTGATACCTTGTAACCCTGTATGTCTCCGTTCTGAGCATCCAGAGGTGGTGGCTCCCATGTGACATCCAACTGAGTGGCTGTTGAAGATTGGACCACCACAGTTTGAGGGGGGGCTGTTGGGACTGGAATTGGATAGTTTGACTAATTAAAAAAACAGGCTTAATGTTATTTAGCCATCAACCATGTAAGCTATTAAGACTAAGCAGACTAACAAGCATGTTGTCTAGTTAGAAGAGAAACATACCTGCCTCTCCGACAAACACCTCTTGGGGTGCACTGCTAGGTCCCTCTCCCACAGCATTATACACACTGAGGCGGATCTCGTAGCGCTTGTGTTTACTCAAATCTGCGAGGAGAGGACACAAAGCAACACTATAATAAAAGAGTTAAGATGAAAGAGTGAAAATAAGTTACTCCAGAGACGACCGCAGTGGTAGCGACGCCGATAGTCAGACATCACAAACCGAACAAGAAAAACACGAAGGGGGAGAATTGTAACGCAAACTGATGAAAAAGATGAGGTTGTTGTGGGGATGAGTGGGTAGATTTGTCATGATCAAACAGAAGGAAAACACACTGGAATAAGAAGAAGGGAGCGAGGAGTAATTAAAGTCACATATACAAGACGAGAACATGCGATGGCTGCTGATGAATGGGAGGGTGTAAGCGGTAAATAATTCACATACATGTAACACCTATCAGTCTCATTTCCCCCAGGAGATGCAATCTCCTGACCAGAAATTGGTTCCACTCTAGATGTAAATGATCATAGCTCTGCTTTGTAGAAATAAAATGAAACAGTTGACATGGAAACTGATGGAGAAGCATGAAGGAGATGTTAAACTTACTGTCCAGTTCATACTGGGTTAGCGAGGATTCACTCAAGTTTCGGATGCTGTAAGGAGCTGGAGTTGGGACAGAAAATGGATTCACAGAAGTAGGAATCATTAATGATCGCAATGCATATTTGCTTATCCTGGAAAACATGAAGAACAGCATGGCGGTGATGTGAGAATACTCGAAAAGACATGTAGTGCAGGCTGATGCCTAAACTGTGAAACAGTCAGCTCACCGGAGAGATCGGCCCAGTTTGCAGAGGGACTGTTCACCGTACGCACACTGAAGCTGCGCAGTCTGTCGTAGTGCAGCTCTCGGTATCTGACCCTGAACCCCAACAGGACTCCGTTTATGTGCTCCTCAGAGGGAAGCTGAGACAAGATGAGGCATGCTTAATGTCCACTATTTAACAAGCAACTGTTTGTTGCAGATAAACTCCATGTTCAACATTCTCCTATTCACAAAAGGCGGTGCCAAGTCATTCATCAATGTACCTGCCAGCGGACCATCACCGACGTGGTGGTGTGAGGTGTAACGGACAGTATTGTCGGGGCTTTGTCTGGTGCTAAAAAAGAAGAAAAAAAGGCTGCTCGTATTCCAACATGGCTCTTGACAGAGATATGAAATTCAAACAGAGGGAAAGCAAACATGCAGCGCTGATGTAAAGCATTAACTATGAAAATCCCAAGTCATTGCATGAATGGAACAGCATGTTTGAACAACTCCAAAGTGCTTTGGACAAATCAAAAATTAAACGATAATCACTCTGAGCTGCGTGGGCAGCATTTCCTGCTGTCATAAGCTCTCACCGTCCTGTAGTGTAGTGATGGCCTCGCTGTCCTCGCTGTAGTCACTGTCTCCGATGTCATTAGTGGCTTTGATACGAAACTGATAAGAGGTGAACGGTTTTAACCTGTAACAAAAGGGGGAAAAAATGCATTTGTACACTTTGATGCATACACATATATATATGTAGACTGCAATTAACTTTTGCACACTTACCTGTCCACTATGTAGGAGTGGGTTTCATGGGTGACGGATGCAGAGTGAACAGTCCAGTTGCTGTCTGGCAGCTCCCTGTATTGAACTGTGTAGTAACGAACTGGGGACAGGCCGTCACTGCCAGGTTCCCATGACAACAGCACTCTGCGAGCCTGGACTTCTTCTTGAGGAACAGTGGGGCGGCTTGTGGGCTGTGGCCGAGCTGCATGGCACAAACACACACACACACACACACACACACACACACACACACACAGGTGAACCCTGTCGAAATCAATATTCAGGGGTAAATAATTTAAATAGCACATTTAAGCGCCGGCAGCTTGCTCTCACCTCTCTTTTCTGTTGTGACCACCAAAGCCTCAGCAGCCTCCCCCCAGCCTTTCCGCGTTTGAGCGGTGAGGCGGAACACATAAACCAGCTCTGGTTTCAGTCCAGTCGCTGTGTACTGCCGCGCGCTGGGGCTAAGCACATCCACGGTGGCGGCATTGCTGTTCGAAGAGTTTCTTCTGAATGTGATTTGATAAGCTGAGAAGAGAAAAATCATATGCATGAAAATCCGAAAAAGAAAAAAAAGATCAGAGAAGAGAACAACTGTGTTTAAACCAAACTACTGAAAAAGTTGGAGTGCGAGTTACTTTGGACAACTCTTTAGTTTTAATCAAAGCAAAGCCTTTGCTGCCTTCCACCGCCTTTTAATAAATTCAGTTTGAGTTGAGAGGATTTCATTTTCCTTTTTATTTTTTCTGAGTTTATTTTAATGATATTTCATCTTTTTTTTGGAATATCTTATTCTTTTTACATCTATTGTGTGTGTGTGTGGTTTTTTTGCATAAAACTTGCATTTCTTTGCATTAAGGTTTTTCATACGTTATGTTTGGAAGATTTTACACAAATAAACTTCTATTGCTTTGCCCTCATGAAGTAAGTCTCACCCAGGATAATGCCATTGGGCTGTGCAGGAGGCTGCCAGATGAGCCTCACCGAGGTGGTTCTGACTTCTGGGAACAAGATGCCGACTGGAGGGCCCGGTACTGTCACGTATAATAAAAATGATCAAAATGCATTAAAAAAAAAAAACTCCATCAAAAATAAAATGAATGATCACAAATGCAAGTAATACATGAAGCAAGTAAGATGATAGAAAAGAAAAATCTGCAAAAGATGTTCTTTCACAGAAGAAGAAATAAGGGTGAACATTTCAAGTATTTGTGAAAAAGAAAAAGATTTATAGGAAGAAAATTCTTGACAGAAATAAAAGAGTAGCTGGAATTATTTCAGTGTGAGGATTTTTTATTTCCTTTGTATTTGCTGACAAAGAAAGGAATCATGAACTAAAAAAAATGCTTGGTAAAATATCTTTCTAACCATCATCCAAGGTCCTCTCTAAGATGGGTGGTGAGCTGCTCCTTCCATCTCCTATACGTGTGAAGGCCAGGACCTGGATCTGGTAGAGGACGTACTTGCCCAGCCCACTCAGCTGGACACTGTGAGTGGTGTTGCCATCCACCATCCAGAAGTTGGGAGTTATGTCCAAGTCCTTCTCCTTATACACAACCTGAAGTATACATGGGACAGCTAGTTTACTTTGGAGAAGATAAGAATTTGTAGCCCAGTGAGTTTGTTTTTTTTTTTTTTTGATGACTGTGACCTTATATCCCAGGATCAGTCCATTGCGGTCCGTGTCCGGGACCTCTCCCCACCGTACCAGGATGCTGCTGGAGGTCGTGGCGAATGCTGACACATTAGTAGGACCACTGGATGGAACTGCAAAAGGAGATGAGATACAATCAGGAACAGTTGTTGGATGTTATGCAGGTGTAAGTACAGTTAAGGTCAAAACTTTTAACCCCATTAGAACTATGCAACATTTTCCTAAAATACTGACCAATTACTGGATTATTCATGAAACTTTACTTTGTCGAAATAATGTGCAAAATCACAAAACTTTGGAGAGGAAAAAAAAGAGAGATATCAAGAATCTCTGAAATTTTTAAACACATCTCTTTTGAAACAAATCTTCACAAAACAAATCTTCTTGTTCATAATTTGTCATGTTTGTTTATAGATGTATCTATGTGACATCTGTTTATTTACTTTTTTACTCCAAAGATGATTATTTCTGAACCGGCTTGTTCTGGACTTGATTCAAGGGAGACTGTTATGAGGGCTTTTCATCAAGGTGGGTTTCATTGAAGTCATCATTGATGAAGAACTCCACATCAGCATCTAAACCAGACTTAATTTTTTTCTGAAAATATCTGAAACAAGTTTGCTGTTTGGTCTGAGGAAACCAAACTTGAGCTATTACGATGTATGGATGCTCCTTTTACTTGGCAAGGGAAGAGTGAGGCCTGCATCCCAGAAAACAGAGTTCTCACAGTGAAACATGGCGGTGGAAGATTCATAATGTGGGGCAGTTTTGATATTTTAGGCACAAGAAAACCTTGTTCAAGTGCATGGAGTAATGAAAAAAGAGAATTATGTTAATATTCAGAGGAATAATGTAAAAAACAAAAATCCTGCCAGTGTAGCTTTAAGTCCCTGCTCGATCTTCCAACAAGGCATTTACCCAAAATATTTATTTCAATTTGTTAAATTAAAATCAAGGTTCAAGAGCTGAGATAAATTCTCTTGAAAATCCTCGAAAAGAACTAAAGGCAAAAGTGAAACCATTTTACATAAAACATTGGGCAAGAGTCCTGAAAGACACATGTGCCAGCTTAGTTAGAAGTTACCAAGCGACTGGTGCCTGCTGTAAATCGCAAAAGCTACACGACTGATTGTTAATCACCAGAGAGTTATAGATATTTGTTTGCCTGCGATGGACTGGCATCCTGCCCAGGGTGTACCCCTGCCTTTCAATGAAAGCAAGTTGAGAAATGCTCCAGTAGACTCCTGTAACCCTGAATAGAAATAAATGGGTATAGATGATAGATGATGGCTGGCTGGCTGGCTGGCTGGCTGGCTGGATGGATGGATGGATGGATGGATGGATGGATGGATGGATGGATG
>JAOWBL010000023.1:7340792-7376524 GCA_028564865.1 Zenarchopterus dispar
GCCTTTCTGGGTTCAAACTTCAGTGTTCTTGAAATTAATGTGTTCTTGATGCACTCCAGGTTCTCAGTGCAAGAGCCACGGAAAGGACCACTAAATTTTATTACAGTTTAACATCCAATTTCTAAGAGGGGCCACAATCACTGAGCTATGCCATCAATTTGTGGAGCAATATCGCACTGCTGACACCTCTCTGTTTTTAAATCCAGGTATATCCTCTCTTTCTAATCTTGCAGTGACTGCAGGGATATCACGAGCCTGTGTGATTCACTGCTCAGCACCGGTGATGTTAATAAACAGATTCAGCAAATATTAAACTGGCTGAAGGCTGACACAGGTCACGCCCAACTTTCCAAAGTGTCTTTAGCAGCATTTAATTTATTGATTTGTTTTATAAGACCCCCCAAAAGGCAAGAAGAAAAGGAAAAGGAAAAGGCAATATTCATAAAGAAAAAGGGGTTGGCTTTTTAATGCAAGTAACTGTTGGTGAGGAAATCATTAAATTTTAAACTTTATTATACCTAATCACTTAAATCTAAATTTTACAAAGCTTCCTGAGCTACTCAAGGGCATTTTTCCGATTCTCTCTTGTTCTGTCATTATTTCACAGCATATACACAAGAGGCATACTTAAAAAAAAAAGCAATTTAAAGTAGCTTATCTTCATGCACAGATGTAGAAGTCCTTTTCTACTATTCACAAAAAAGTTAATTATTAAACTCAGCGGACTTAAGACTGTATCAGCACAAGAATGTGCAGTGATGTGTGATGTCTTACCACCCAGCGGAGCCACAGGCTGGTCTCGCTGGCCGTGCGCAGGGTGACATTTGCAGGGGCAATGTCTGGAGGGGCCTGCAGGGTCTGTATCTTCCTGGACGGCTGACTGGGAGGACTGGTGCCCACGATGTTCACCTGGCGCATTCTGAACCTGAGATACAACAAAGCATCTGATGGCACATAAATCATCTAAAGCTGGGTGTTTACTCTAGAAAGTCTGGTGATATGAGGAAAGGATTACACTGTTTGAGATTAGATAAGATGAAACTTTAAAGATGCCCAAAAGGAAAGTCAGTCATTGTAATACCAAAGAATGGAATTAATTCATGAGCAGAGAACTGAATAATACAATGACATAAAAAAAGCAACGTACTCAGGTTAGTTGTGAAATGATTCATGAAATTAAAGTTACAGAGTTAAAAGGGAAAACAATTTGGATGTTGAGCAGGTGTGCAAGATGCTGCTGCATAGCAGCGCATAGCAGTTACCATGTGTGTGTGTGTGAGTGTGTTCACCTGTAGAAAGTATAAGGGTTCAGGTCCAGGACCTCCAGCGATCGAGCATCAGGTTCATTAGCCAGCTGCTGAACTATCAGCCACTCTTCATTCTCTCCAATTATCCCGACCTGAAACGCACAGGGAAATGGAGTGGCATCATCAGCTGAACATATTAAACAGGCAAATTAAACCTGCACACCAATATTAAAACACCCAGCAATCTGAGTTAAAACCACAATGTCCTCAGTATGCTAAAATCCAAGTGAAGTGACTCACCTGAGCTTCAACCAGCCAGCGGGAAATGGAGGTCTTTCCATCGTAGCCCGGCTTGAACTGCAGGGTGACGGAGCGAGGGCCGATGTTAGAGATCGCTAAATTGGTGGGAGGACCAGGCAACTCTGTAAAAGACAAGTGAGAAAATTTATCAAACAGAAATCAGCTGCGTTGCAGAACAGTAAAGTGTTCCTAAAAGCAAATTCCTCTTCAGGTGTTTTCAAGTAAATTCTCAGATGAGTTCATATTTGAACACTGACCTGGTGGTACACCTGACGATATGGTGGAAGCAGAAAGCTGTCCCTGACCCTTGGAAGTCATGGCTGCCACCTGAATAGTGTAAGTAGTCAGGGCGGTGAGCCCCGTGACCTTGTAGTCCTGAGTCACGTTGGGCAAATAATGAGTCACTCTGGTATTGGTCCTGTTGAACTCTTCCCAGGAGATGCGATAACCTGGAAAAAGGAATTCCAAAGAGTCCAGCACCATACACTGTAGTGTCTCCAGTAAACACAGCTAACTGACTTGAAAACTGAGCTAACGGTTGAGACATGTTCGCATTAATTACCTGTGAGCATGCCGTTTTTCTCCTGTGGCTCCTTCCAGCTGACCTTTAGCGATGTGTCTAGGATATCCGTGAAACTAAGGTGTCCCACGGCACCAGGAGCTGTAAAACAGCAGTAAAAACATACAGTTAAGTGGCACAACAATGTCCTGGCATGTGGTAAATGGAGTAATATATCTTGTATAGATATACATACTATCTTCATGGGTGCGTAACCTCTGAGGTGAACTGCGGGGCCCATCTCCAGGAGTAGTGAAGCATAATACCGAAGTGTAATATTCTGTGAACTTTTTAAGGCCAGTGACGTAACCAATGTGGACACTGTCCTGAAAGTTTGGGCGCACTGTGACCATGCTGACCTCGTGTGGATGACTTGGTTCCCACGCTAAGAGCTGGAGATTTGGAGATGAGACTGCTTACATTTTATATTATGGCTTACATCAGGCTTCTAATAAAATGACAAAAACTAACTTTCAGCTCTATCAGCTCTACAATACTAGGACAGCTCACAATGTGGCAACAGATTGCCCTTCTGCCACCCACCACTAGAGTGCGCCACTTGACAGAAAGGAGTTGTTTACCTTGTATCCCTGGTTGATGCCATTGATGAACTGAGGGCTTGGGGCACTCCAGGTAAAACGCACAGTGGTCGAGTTGACAGACTCTGCTTGCACATTTCCTGGTGGCACAGTGGGCACTGGTCCAGAGGAAGGAGAAAGACAATAGGTGCACGGAGAGAGCGAGATTCAAGAAGGAAAAAAGAGGGGTGGGGGCAGGCAGAAAAGCAAAGAGAGGAAGAGAAAAGGAATAGTGATGAGACAGAGAAGGGGAAAGTCTGCAAGAGCTGCTTTCAAGCCAGTCTCATTTAAAGCGTGAGAATCAGGCTGGAGGAACATGTATTTTGGCTGATTTGGGGAGGTAAGAGCACGCCAATCAAACAGGGTGTGAGAGCAGTTGCCTCAGGCGGCTTCCAGGTAAACCCTGCAGCAGTTTGTTTGAAGCGAGCATGCCATTCTGATGTAACGACGGAAACCTGTTAGGTGGTTGCACGTTAATGAAGCTGATGGCCGGCACGGGTTCTCATATCTCCATGCAGGCCTTTAATTGTCTTTGAGTGTGTCTAAATGTCCAAGATGATTCGCTCTTGTGTAGTCAATGGAGTGACTGACAGAAAAATCCAATTAATGAGAGCTGAGCTAAACAACGTCTACTCCCTACAAACTGACGTTATTCACTGACAGTGAGATGGATGATGAAATTATTATTTATATTTTGCAGAGGATGTGAAATAGAAATAAACCCGTCATGCTTGCCATAACTTCCAAGTTTTATATCTTTGCTAATTAAGCAGGGAGATATTGTGTTTCTTCTAAAATGTCCAACATTTGATTATTTGTAAACATAACTGGCATTACCGATTTGGATCATTAAAACAACTAATTATTCAGGTATTACACAAGGCATGTTGATGTTTCCAAGGTTTTAATGATAGCTTGTGCCAAATTGAATGCATAATTTTCCAAGCATGGAAAGCATTTTTTTTTTTTTTTTGCAGTCATCTACCTGTGAGAGACTGACAGGAGTATATGGCATCTTTTTAAAATAAAAACACACAGAACAGCATATAAAAAGCGGTGATTATAAAGACATGCAAAGAAAATATGTCTTGTTTAAAATGCATAAAAATATGTTTGTGTTGTTATTTATCAAGTGTTGAATTAAGACCCACTGAAACGACTAGACCCTTGTACCACTTGTATGCATTATTTTTTCCTTATGTGAAATATAAAAGTAGTCTTTAAAATACAATGAAATTTTAAAAAAAAACTAACATCTGCAGCTGATTGTGCAATAATTGAATTTGGGCTGGAAGTGGACCTGCTAAGGGAATTTAAACCATAACATCCATCCATCATCTATACCCAATGCTTGCTATTCTGGGTCAGGGGGATCTGCTGGCGCTTATCCCAGATCTCCTCATCAAAAGGCAGGGCTCCACCCTCAACAGGTCACCAGTCTCTTACAGGACCAAACTCACTCCTACAGGCAATTGAGAATCACCCTAAAGTTGGAGTATCTGGGGGAAAAAAATCCATGAAAGCGGAGGAAAACCACACAGAAAGGTCCCATCAAAGATGCAAAGCATGAATCCTCCCACTATGATTCAACAGTGCTAACCACGAAGCCACCACGCTGCCCTTAAAATATAATTTACTTATTTACTGATCGTCCTTTTCCATGGGTGTGTTTGAGAATTCCTGAGTGAAACTTGTGAGGATGTTTCTTCATGGGATAAATTTAACATTCAACAACTTTCAAAGCTTTGTATAGAGGTGAAAGGGCTTTCAAATCAAACTGAAAGTCTCTTTGTAACAGAACCATAGTGTATATTAACCCTTTCCTGTTCTGATAGCTATAGTTAAGCTATTATTATTCATAGACTGTCAGCATGTTAATGTTTAGGTTAAAAGGCTGAGTCAAGAGTTTTTTCCCTTTTTTAAGAGCAAGATTCACCTACATTTACATATTTAATCCCTTTGGAAAAAGTTATAGTCAGAGACACTGTGTGTCAGAGATTTAGAGTTAGAGTGACTTTGATCCTCAGACGGTTTTGAGTAAACTGGGAGACAATTAAGTCAAGATGTCTGAACAAGTAGGCGTGACGGCCGCGCAGAATGCACAATGTGTGTTCTAATTACAATACTCAGCGTGTGCAATGAGAAATGAAGTCAACCGAAGCGTTTTCCTTATGAAGCACACAGACATATGTCACACAAGCGTGGCAGTCATCACCAAGTGGGCCGATTTATATACAGGATTAATTAAATCTGTGCAAATACATGCCAATTAAAGTTTTCAAGTGCACGGAATGAACATTTTCTTTCTCCATAAAGGCAGCGGTGCCTGCATGGAAGCAAGATTATGTTAAAACTACCGAGCTGAATCTCATAGACATGACAGAAAAACTGAGCAATCTGCAAAGAAAGAATGTCTTACATTCTGCGGCGGATCAGGACCACTTTTGTTAAATCTGTGAATTACAGAATTGGACGTGGCTTCTGCTTTTAGTTTTGCAGAAAGATCACATTCTGAACAACAGAATGAATTTAATCCAAAAAAAAGGCACAAACTTTTAAAAGAAGAAAAGAGGAAAGGTGATAAAAGTAAAAAGTAAAACAAAAAAAATAGTCTGATAAGTTGAAGGTAAAAGCTTGTTCTATGGTTTTAAAGCATCTGTTGAGAAATGTGACAACTTTGAAAGAAATAACGGCAGACAAACAGCACACTGTTATGGTTTTGTAAACCTGCTCCTCTGGGCTAATTGCTGACTCTGGAAACAAACAAAAAAAAGTATTGCAATCTTTACAATGTGTGTGGATTGATTTGACAGTGTTGTGATGAAAATAACCAAGATCTCTTAATTTGATCATCAAAGGAGATTGGATTAAGTCCCAGTCACATGTTTCATGCTGCAGAATTTGCATTAGACTAAATAAAGTAATCTCATACTTTGCAGGAGAGGTTTTTTTTTTTTTTTTTTACACCTGGATACGACAGTGCTCACAAAAATCCTAACCTCCTTGCAGAGTCCATTCAGTGACCTTGTGGCTGTAGGTGCCTCTGCCTGCTCCGTTGTAAGCTGCCACCTCGATCTCATAGTTGGTCCAGATGATGAGGTCTTCCAGGAGCAGGCTGGTCTGGTCTGGGTTGGTGATGTTTTTCATCTGACAATCGACTGGAAGCCCTGACAGACAGTACCTGGCAGCAGAGGGAGTAATTGATAGAGAGAGGCAAAGCGATAGACAGACAGAGAAAATTGAGGCAGACAATACTGTATTAGGACACTGTTTTTTTTCTGAAATGGGGGATAGGGGGGTAGCAGTGGTAATAGAACAAAAATCCATGCGGAACTGTTATAAAATGGTTACAAAAGGAGAGGTGACAACAGACAAATGGAGAGGAAGCCATTTAATTGGCACCAATTATTCTGTAGCAGCACTGAGCAAGAATGAGGAGAAATCGAGACAAAGAAAAAGAAGCTGACATAACAGTTATTATCACATCTGAATAGCTCTGGCCCAGACAGACACTCATCTGGAGAAAAAAAATGTCAGGTTGTCACGGTCTTCTTACCTGATGATGTAGCCCTGCAGAGGACCATTCTGGTGGCTCTCCGGAGGTGGCTGCCACTGGATCATGATGGACTGATTGGTCCGGCCACTTGCGATGACTGTCTGGGGGGGTGCACTGGGAGGCTCCTCGGGGAGAGTCAGACTACAGCAAGAAAGCAAAAGAGGGAAGAGAGAGAGAGAGAGAAAAAGATGGACAAAGACTGAAGCCATGCATTAATTATCGTGGATTTCTGCATATTTCTATCCCGTTTCATCATAGGCATCAAATCATGATAAAACCTTCCTTTTAACACACCATAAAAGAAAGCTGGAGCAAGTATGGCTCTGTCTTAACCCAAAACATACTCTCTATACCACTGTCCACAAAGAGACAGCCCGCTGTGGCAGGGAAAAGATCAAAGAGGCCTTGGTGAAAATGGAGCTGCACAATGGAGAGATGAGACAAGAGAGAGAAAGATATAAAAGTACAAGAAAGAGAGATCTAGGAAGACTTTCCCTTAAGTCAATTTAAGATGACATCTTGATTTCTTCCCAACGTACCGGAGCACTGCTCTGGAGGAGATAAAGCAGAGTGTTTAGGATCAAAGAGGTGTGCCGGCGAGATGTCTCAGAAAAGTCTTTCTCTCACAGATGCACAGTCACCCTCCTATGGTGCAATCTCGTCTGGGCAGTGAATGAGTGTGTGGTAAAAAAGACTGAAGGATAGGTAGCGGTTGATTTCGCTTTGACGGATTTCCTTTCTGCAGGTGCAGAAGAAGCAAATGCCAAAGTGGATAACGCCAGACCTTGGTGTGTATGGCTAAATCACAGTGACCAAATGATGTCTGCGCGGTTCGTTGTAGTGATTATGCTGCGACTGTTTGGACTTGCAAGCCAAAAGAATTCACTTGAGATTTGAGTCCATTTTGAGCTCTGCCTTTTCAAAGCCTCTCTGTATTTTGCTCCTGAAGACAGTTAATATGAAGGGGAGAGATGAAGCTGGGTCAGCGCAGCCATCAAGTCTTCACAAAGCACAATTTCAGCTCATTCAGAGCTTTATCTTGAAAAGGCCCATCCTGGAGCCGGCTCATCTCTCTCTCAATCCCACAGAAAGTAGAGACCAAAAAGTGGACTTACAGGATTTTCTATTGAACTGTCAAGATGAGAGGAGGGAGAACAGGTTGTTCCAGAGCAATAACAGCTCTCAGAGTGCAACACTTTTCTCACAGCCAGAGTACATATTAAGTTAAGAGTGTGAGTAACATTTTGAACAGGCGGCAGATGCAGATGAGTGCATCACCTACCGATCCGTCTCTTTGCTGAACTGGCCTCTGCCTACGTCATTGACGGCACACAAGCGGAACTGGTAGGAACGCGCTGGGATGAGGCCACCGACAGTAACCCCCGTGGACTCGGGCTCAATGTTGGCCAGCAGGACTGTCCAAGGAGCATCTAAGACACAGAAGACACACTGTGAGCAGGACTTGGCAAATGTTAATGGATTTATTAGAACAATGAGAACTTTCATCTCTTCAGCATTTGGCAAATATCAAATTTAAAATCAATATTATTCCTAGCTATTGTTGCACAGTATTTTTTTTATCTTCAGTAAAAACATTCCAGTTCCTGACATAAATGAATAATTTATTTTGTATGCACATGCTCTAAATATCAGATTGCAATTCAATTATCCAAAACACAGATCCCATCTGCATCCTCGGATTCATTTTCCTTTTAATGAGTTGTCATCTTCTCACTTAGCCTGAGCTTAAATGAGAAATGGCTGAACAATTTACTCTCTGCTGGTCAAAACATTCCCACCTCTTTGATATTATCAAGCCAAAAGGAAGATAGGGACATTGGAGAATAACACAATTTGGTTCCCATTTCTGAGGAAGCACACAGTCATGCTTATTGCAGAATAAATGAAAGATGCAGCGGCCAATTTGAGGGAAAGAGATGTAATAAAATAAGAGGGAGTGCAAATGACTGTTGTCACAGCAGAATAAAACTTCAGCATTGCCTTGAATGAACAAGGATGACAGAAACAATAAAGTGTGATTTTTTCCCCCTCCATTATGATGATAACTCACTGTTTTCTGAGACCTCCAGGATGTAGCGGATCAAGGGGCTGTTGCCATCAAAGGCCTGGGCCCACGTGAGGTTGATGGTCCTCTTTTCTGTGGTACTCAGAACAGCTATGGGGTTCTCTGGGGCATGAGGCAGTTGTCTGCATGGTAGACGATGAATTGTTGATAAAGAAAAATAGAATCAGGCAAAAGAGGTGCCAACTAACAGAACTAAACAGACAGGCTGAAAGCTTTGCATTGTAAATATTAAAGGTGTTTGATGGATTACAGAGGAGAGTGGTGATAAACTGCAACAGTGGGGAAAATATCCATCCATCATGTCCTCGTTGGACTTAAATAAAAAAGGAGGAGAAAAAAAAGGAAGATAGTGAGATAAGGCGGGAGATGTGAGGCAGATGTGCAGACCTGACTCGGAGGTGGGCGCTGCGGGAGTCATTCCCACCCACTGATGTCACCCTGCAGGTGTATGTTCCAATGTCACCCGACCACGTCTGGGAGATGTGCAGAGTCCCGTCGGGATCCAGACGCAGGCGGGGGGACGTGTTCACGTCAATCACGGAGCCGCTCTTCTCCCAAACATACCTAGAGGTTTGCACACGGGTAGTATAAGGGCCACACATGCAGGGCACACGCACACACACTCTCACACTCTTTACTCTAGAGTGTTTTGACAGTAAATCTGTTTGCCTCATGTCACACCAAACAAAGAAGGTGCTGACACTGATGAAAAGCCTTGTGAAGCAGATAACAAAGTGGTTTGAATGGGGAAATGTCTCTCTCTGCTGCACATACAGTACAGAAGCTATCAGCCATGCGTTCTCCTCCGTGTCACGCACCCACCCCGCACATATGATCATTCCTACACATGCGAAGGGCCACGCACATACTAGCAGCTCCAGTGATTAATTGCAACTATTTGGGCTCTCCGGCTAATCTCCTCAGTGTTGCATTTAATTAATAGCGCTGTCTGAGGTTATTACGCTGTTTACATATTCATCTGTTTACCCCACAATCTGATCAATGTCGCGGACCCACAGGTGACAGCCACTCTAATCACTCGGCCCCAAAGACATCATTTCATTCCCTCCGAGACAGACGCATGCACACACTCTCTATCATGTTAGCGGAGTGAGTAAAGGCCAAGAACTAATTCCTCAATCTGACTCCGAGAGTTTCACAATCTCCTTATTGAAGGCATTCCAAGAGTGGATAAACATTACAAGAGCTCTTGCAGATTTCATAAACTAATTAAGCCTAACACTGATACCCAAGTGAGTTTTATTGGCTGCAACTGAATAAAGAAACACTAGATGTGATGTTAGACATTCATTTTAACCATAAAGTGTATTTATAGGTGAAGCAATTAAAATAGATTACCTTATAGTGACACTGGGATCATGGGTCACACCACAGGTCATCACGGCCTTTGTCCCTTTGATGACACTCTGGTCTTGTGGCGGTTTAGTGATGCGGGTGCGTGCTGCGAAAACACCCAGAGGCTTTTATTCAAAGACCACATGTGTAAATGGTGGATTGAACAGAGCTTAGTGGACCTGGCCTCATCTTTTACTCTGTGTCATTCTGAAACGGGATAAATCATCTGCGGATTTTCTGTGGGTGTTTTTTCAAAGCTTTCAAGGACAGGTATTGTGAATTTATTTACCAGGAATATGTTCTTTAGCTCTAAGACTATTGTAAAAAAATATCTGGACAATGACTCCCGGGAACTAGCTGAAATATGTGCTGTCTCTCGAAGCAAACAAGCCATGTATTATTTATTTCTTTTTTGTGGTTTTTCTTGTTTTCATGTTTATTTCTTTTTCATATTGACCAAAGGTTTTGTTTAGTTTTCACAAGTTGTGGTATTTTTACACAAGTTGTAGAAGGCAGAGGAGGATGCAAGAAGCATGATATGTGTGCATTTTTCTGTCACGCTTCCTTACCCCACACCACGAGGTCAGCTGAGGCCTCGTCAATGCCCCTTGAGTTACTGGCCATGCAGGTGTAGGTACCGGCGTCTGAAAGATGGGAAGGGCTGATGAGCAAGCTGCCCGACTCCAGCAGGGTGAACCTGGGCAGCTGGACTGAGCCGCTGGCCAAAACACGCTCACCTGCAGGGAAGGGGTGGATGTGATTGACGGCATGGGGAGGAGAGCAAGGGCGACAAATGGAGAAGGAGGTGGGGCAAGAAAGAAAAAAAAAAGATCAGTCATTGGCGAAATGTCAGGGACAACAAACAGGACGTAAAACAGTCAAAAAGCTAAGAAGTCAGGCTTGTTTCAGAACATTTAAGTGCTGAATCTTTTCGCTTGAATAACTACCCCCCTCCAAGAACTTCCCGCTGTGAGCTCACACACCTTTCTGCCAGGTGATGGCTGGCCGTGGGGCTCCTGAGGTCTCACAATGCAGAATGACTGACATGCTGTCAATCACTGCGCTGTCAGTGGGGCCAGCGGTGATGTTAGGAGCAATACCTGAGTGGGGTCAGCCACACCGACACACACGAGCACACACACACACACGCAAACATGCATTCATTCAAACAAAATTAGGTGAGACAGAGGTGATAATGAGAGACATAAACAGCTTTCTCCCTAATAAAGCAGGCGGCAGCTGAGAGCTTAATAGACTTGACAAAAGGGGCAGCTGTCAGGTCTGATTCTCAGCGACAGCTCTGAGCGTCTGACAAGGCGCCTTCATCTCTCTGTCTCCCGTGCCCATTCCCTGATTCAAAAATAACCAATAATTGCCTGAGCACCCAAGGTGACAAATCTGCCACAGCAAAGAGATGTATAGACAGATGAGTGAAGGAAGAGAGAGGAACAAAAGAGGATTAGACCTTAGACAAGTGGAATAAAGATTTACGAATTAGGAAAAGAGGGGTAACGGAGGAGAAAGGCAGAATTAGGCCGCAGACATGAGAATAGCTCTGAACTTGAATTTTCAAGGGGACGTACTTGTAACAGCTAGATAGGTGTTTGTCTGGATCTCTCCTGCGAGATTGCGGGCGAAGCACTGAAACATCCCCGTGTCGTCTGGCAGGAGGCCATTGATCTGCAGACTGCCTCCTACCAACACCTTGTACCTGGGGATCTTCACCGGGCTGATGGGCACTGCATCTTTATACCAAACGATGTCTGGCTGTGGTGTTCCTGCAGAGTGAATAGAGGATTTACGCTGTCACTGTGACCCTCTAGTTCTTTTCCTCTTCTGGCTCTTTTACTCATGCAGTTCCACTGGGAAACACAAACAGACCTCGTGCCTGACAAGGGATGTCCACCACCTTCTCCATTTCTGCAGTTATGTGACTCGGTGGCTCTTTTAAGAACAGAGGATATTCTGTTTTGAGGAAGCAAAAAACAATCAGTTCTCCATTAAAAGCTTTAAGAATACACCAAAGATAATATGTATATGTCTAGAAAACGACACACACTCTTTATTAAAATTCTCGAAACGTTAAAATGTGCATGCTGAGGGAATGCTTGAGAGTGCAGGATTGAAATGTTAAGTGCGTGTTAAGTACCAAGAACATGTAGGTAGGCCCCAGCAGTGACTGAGGGGACGCTGCTACTCCGGAGAGATGCCTCACATTCGTAGTAGCCACTATCACTGACTGCAGGTAAACTGATGACCAATCTACGGCCAAAATCTCGGATTCCTGTGTTGACCACAACCCCATCTTTCCTCCAAGTTATACTCATTTTGACGAGGGGTCTAGAGGAGAAAAAAGATAAAAAGAGAGCGAGAGACAGATGATTCGGCTTTAATACAGAATCATATTCTGTTTCAAGGTTGAAAAGCATCAAGGGTGCGCTGACGAGAGATCTATCACTCTGATTAAGTCTTTGAATTGAAGATAATTGGAGATCAGGGTTGGGACTTATCGAAGCAACACGGTGAAGGCTTGAATAAAAGGGAAGAATAGACTAGAGGCACAAAACGGGTGATGTAAGATTAAATAAAATAGCTTATCAACAAAATATTGTACATAGAGGGGAGAGCAGGTGGGTGTGCTTTAAAAATGTGTGTACTTCTCCGCATCTGCATGTGTCTTTGCGAGTACTTACCTTGCATTGGCGACACATTCCATAATAGCTTCATTTCTCCCAACTGTTACGCTGGTATTCTTTGGGGGGATGATGATGGAGGGGGCGATGGGGTCTGCAGGTCCTCCCACATCTATCACACACGCAAAAACACACAAAAAAAGTGCAGCGGGTCTGATTAAGCCCTCACATCTGGCCGCTAAAGCCAACAGAGCACAACGAGATCTTTACACAGACACTGACAATCAGTCACCATCATCAGCCTGTTATAACCCAACGATTAACACCTCTGTCTTTACTTTAGACCCTCTTTCTGTTCTACACAGCATTCTTCTGAGGAAGGTGTTAGCCCTGGTATTAGAAGCCATTATGTAACATAATTGAGACAAACACAAAAGGCGATTAAATGCAGCACCATCACTCATGGGTTTCACGGAGCCTCCAGCCATCCATCGATTCACTGCCCTCAATCAGTGATCTCTCTCTGAATCTGATCTCATTTTCTCCCACCTCCATGCTGGATGAGTGGAAGCCAGCAAACTCGTACATGTGTGAGCAATCAGGCACTTATGGTGTGTTGCATGTGTGTATTGTGCAATAGTGTGTTTTGGGAATTCACTTTTCGGGGCTAACTCAGGTTAATAAGGTTACTAATCAAGTTTTTATTGTTTTTATTGTTATTTTTTGCAGCCTCATTGTAAATCTCATGGCTCATTTTTGAAGCTAGGTGTTCTGAGAAAGCTTCCGCTACAAACATGGGTTAAATGTCGAACCAGACCTCTGTGTCCCTTGTTACTGCTATTTGGTTGAGAAGCCAGTGTTAAGTGTGATTTAACAATTTAACATGTGAAATGATGTTTTCTTTTTTTAAAATCTTACATTTTATATATATATATATATATATATATATATATATATATATATATATATATATATACATACTGTTTAGACATCAATCATTATTAAATTAGCTCAATTTCTAGACAAACTGTCCACAAATTGAGATTACTTAATACTGTGGCTATTCTTCTTAGAAACAACTCCTTTCTCTCTCTCAAAAAACAATTACCAAAATATCATACAGGAGAATATCAGGATGGCTATCTGTCAGCTGAAGCTTCGTAGAAGTTGGGTGATGCAGAAGCATAATGACCCTAGGTATCAAAGTAAATCCACCACAGAATGACTTCAGAAAAGAAAATCCACCTTTTGAAGTGGACCAGTCAGAGCCCAGACCTTAACTCCAAAGAGATGCTGTGGAGTGACCTCAAGAAAGCCGTTAACATCGGATTTGCTACAAATGTGTCTGAGGTGTTGCAGTACTGTGAAGAGGAATGGTCAGAAAAATCCCCCTGAACGTTATGCAGGTTTGATTCAGAGCTACTTCAAGCACTTGCTTAAAGTCACTGCAGCCAGGGGTTCAACCAGCCGTCAACTCCAATGATTCACTTATTTTGTTCTTCGAGCTCTGTGCATATAAGTGGTGTGCTTAAAAAACAAAAACACGAGAAGCTATAATTGTGTGTCTTATCTGCTGAGCACATTGTATCTGTCTAGTATTGTTACTGAAATGAAGATCACATCAAATTTTATGGCACATTAAAGCAGAAATCCAGTTAATTCTGTTGGAATACGAATAATTTTATATCCACCACTGTTCAAAATTGGCGATTTAGCAGCCAATAGGAAAAAAAAGAACATAAAATTGACTGAAAAGACAAACTTGCATGCTGCTGACACTTTGTTGCCACATTTTCATAATGCATTTAGCATTTCTCAGTCAGAACATTTTAATTTAACCATAACCTTATGCAAAGATAGAAATTTGCTTTGATGATTGTTTCAAATGTAAATGTTGAGCGTAAAAACATAAGTCAAAATTCAGTCTTGTGAAATTTGGTCGACATAATGGTAATTAAGTTCTGAAACGAGAAATCTAGACAGAAATGCAGATGAGCGGTGATGTTTGTGCTGCGGGGAATTCCATTCATCTGGCAATCAACATGTACATAGATACATTTTCTGAAAGTACAAGTGGATAAAGTGCAGGAATTGCTCTCAATGTCCCCACCATACAATTTTATTGAGGTGGTACAACATCATATTGAGGTTTCTGTTGGCATTTTCATTCATCAGTGTACTGAAGATCAATAAATCTATGTGGAAAAGCTTCATATCAGAAGATTAAAAGAGCTGAAATAGAAGAAATATAAGACAGAGCAAAGATTTGCCTCACTATGGGGGATTTATGAGGATAAATCTAAATCACTTGGGTCCAAAGTGATTGGCTAGAATGTAAGATTACAGAAATTGGCTGCTCTGTGAAATTTTTGAGTCTAATTAACAAGTGGGATTTTGTGGGACATTTGATTGGCATGGGTTTCAGAGGAGTGGGGAGGAGAAGGAGAAATGACTGATGGAGAATCTTCAACCAAGAGGAGCTGAACAGAAGTATGCTGATTTTCAAAGATTAAAGCTTCTTGTATTATTGGCAACTCGTCTCAGAGCCTCATGTACAGTTACGAAGCAGAGAGCAAAACTCATCCCAGTTTGTTGGGCAGAGCCAGAGAGACGACAAGGTCACAAGACCACCAAAAGATGAAAATGGTTCACTATTTCAACAGGATCATAATCCTTTGTCAGAACCAGAAGAAGTTTATGGATCCAGATTAGTCAAAAGGTGGAGTGTGGTTTTCCACGGGTCCCAAAAATGGTGACGGTCTAAGCAGTGCCCACTGTGTCTCAAAATAAAAAAGATATGAACTGTGACATGAGTCTTTTAACATTATATTACATTTTATTTAGCTGATTTGGCTTCATCTAAAGCAACTTTCAAAAAGCATGAAAACAATCAAACCAAAAAGTAGAGGGAGACTTTCAGTATTCCAAAAGTGCAATTGCCAAAGGAAAAAGCCAATTCCAAAGAGTGAGCAGATAAACACAATCAAAAGTACAGCTAGAGAATCACCTTAAAAAGAGAAGTGCAAAGGCAAGTGGAGCTAAGCTAAATTAGTTCTGTTAGGTAGTCAGGAGAGAAGATGAAGATGGACAAGGTGTGTCTTTAAGAGCTTCTTGTACCCCCTAGCTCTGATAGTATCTGGCAGGTTTTTCCTCAACGTGGAACTGTCAGTCAGAACTGACTGGACTGAGACTGACTTGTGCATATGGTTCCTACTGCCATATGATGCTCCTGTGAGGACAGCAATGAGTGACCTGGAGTATAAGCCTGCATGATGAAACTCAGATAGGGCTAAGATAGGTGGCAACTGAGATATAGCTGCTGGCACCTATGCTGCTGGTAGCTGGTGCAGGTTAATGAGCAGTGGAATGATACGAGCACTTTTAAATTCACCACATTCTGAAATTTCTATAAAGGTACAAGTCGGAAAACCATCCAGGAGAGAACTGAAGTAGTCGAGGCGGGATTTAACCATGGCCTGCACCAGATCTTGGATGATATACTTTGTTAGGTATGGCTTGATTTTCTTTATGTTGTGTGATGCAAATCAGAATGACAGTGGAAATCTGGTTGGAGAAGAATAGCTGATACCCAGATGTTTCACCGTCTTGGGGCGCGTGATAAATGTAGAGGCAATGTTGTTTTTGAAATCCTGAAGAGACTGAAGGATAGGACTGCCCAAGAGCTCAGTCTTCATTTGAAGGTGCCATTCCTTCATCCATGAGTAGTTGTCAGGGAGATGGACAGATGTTCTTGCCAAGATGGCTTGATCTTCTGGTGGGAATGACAGGAAAAGCTGGGCATCATCTGCATGGCAGTGATACAAGAACCCATGTGAGCAGATGAGCTGGTCAAAATGCAATTGTGTAGATGGGAAACAGAAGGGTGCCCAGAACTAAGCCGTGGGGATCTCCTGTGGAGAGGCAATGAGAAATGGAAGTGTACCCTCATGATACTGTTGATACAGTAAGATATGATTCAAGGCAAGAGAGTGCTCTCCCTGAGATGCTCATATTAGAGAGGACTGCTCAAAGAGACTTTGTGTCTTGTAAGTACAGAGAAAACATACACAAAGATTAAAATGCATGCAGATTATTATTTATTTATTTTGAATAAACACTGGCATTGTCAATTATATATGCAGGCCAGTTACTCACTCGGTAATGTCTAAAATTAAAAATGAAATTAAAGTGACCACCAAGCAGCTGATTTTTCAAAATAAGAGCAACATCAAAAAACAAGTTAACTCATTCATTTTTCATTTACTTTTTTCTACAAGTTCATAATAAAGATTTAAAATGGTGTTGTATTATTGAGTAACTTCACTGCCAAATCAAAAAGATTTTACAAACAACAGAAATGTTTATTTGCTAGAGAAATGTATTGCTGATCTTGACTACCAACTATTGTTTATCTCCTTCAGTAAAGAAACATTTGTAAATAAATTATATTTAAAATATTAATTTATTAATAAATGTATTTATTTATTATACCTACTATTCCAATTATAATGAATCAATTAAACATCTGATGATTGCATTTCTTTTGCATCGTGATTACTGCACTTAAGAATCAGTTTCAGTTTAAGTGACATATATTGTTGTAAACATGTAAACTGTAAATATATAAATAGGTTTGCTAAATTAAACTGAATGATATGTGATATTTGTGGTCCTAATAACACAAAAAGTGGGAATCCAGCTCTTTTACTTTCTCAAAAGCCATGACTGGTTCCTTCTAGAAACTAATTAATGTGATGCAGTTCATAAACTCCCAGTGTTGAGAATACCTCAAGTGTGTAATCTTCTAATTAAAAGCAAAAAGTAAACAACATGGTGACCTGCATAACAAATTCTCATTGCAAATGTCACAGTATTGTTTACACATGTCTTCGTCCACAAACAAATGTAAACACAAGTCAATATGCGCCTCCAGTGCCAGCTGAGTTCTCCTGTTACAGTCAGCTCTCTCTCATTTGTATGCTCCCTCAAGAACGAGATGCTCCCTCTACTGTTCTTTAAGCGTGAGTCTTTTCTCCGCAGAATTGCTAAAATGAACAAATGCGGCTCCGGAAACCTTATTGACTTTCAGATTCAGCACACAAGTGCGTGATCTGCAAGGTCAGATTCAGTGGAATCCAGTGATATCCGGTCCCAGCAGATCACTGTGTCATGCGCACGATGCTGAATTACAAACACTACTTTAATGATTTGGTGAGGAGATGCGGGTTCGTCTTTTTAAGAGCATGAAGCTCCATGTATGACCAACTCCTTCATGCAACTTTTAAAAATCCCGATCACATACACAGTGCAAATGAAAACATTGACAAAAAAAGCAAGAGACAAGCTTAAACTAGTGGTTAAAATGGAGTGTGAAACACGCAGTTTGTGAAACCAGTAACCCGAAAGCATTGGAGGAAGTAGCCACAGGAAAAAAAAAACAAAAACAAGAAAACAAAAACAAAACTTTGAACCTTTTCTTTTCTTTTTTTTTTTAAAGGAGACTACAACTTTCAACTGAGAACAGATACATACACAAAACTGGTACAAAACTGTCATGTATGATTTTGACATGCGAAATCTCTTCAGTTTATGAACCAGTTAAATGCAACTGGAATCTGTGCTTCAGTCCTTTTTACTTTTGGCCAGTTATTGCAGCTGTTTGTACAACTTACTGCCAGTGAATAAACACCCCAAATGTAACAGAGATACTCTGCTTGTGTCCATCATTTTAGTTTTAATTACTTTTTATTTATTTTTGCTGTATTGATTTGTTTTTCATAAAGTACTTCTTCATTTATTTAAGCCCAGAAAACATGCTTACCGAGTCCATTAATTGGCTGGTCGAGGTGAGAAGAAAGATACAGCTTTTGTTCTGATGAAAATAAATTAAAAAAGATGGGATGGTCTGTGTGCCTTTGTTCTGGTAGTAAAAATAAAATTTAAAAAAAACACAGTGGGTGTGAAGATAGAGAAGGCTCAATCAAAATTTAATGATCTGACTTGTACAAATGGCTACACCATAAACACACCATTTTTATTTAAAGTCGTGAGTATACTCATTTTATAGGTGAGGCTGATTTTTCTAATCTGATGCATTTTAGGGGGTGTATGTTTGTCTGCTGTTATTTATATAAATCTGCTTTTCATGAGGTTTGTTTAAACTGAAAGTAGCATTTTATGACCTCGTCAGACAGATGCTGTTTCGGATCTAAAAAGCAGAGGATTGTGATTCAATGTTAAAGCCAGGGGCTTAGACTGCAGATTACAGAACAAGAGGACAACTTTGGTGCTGCAGGTCATTAGTGTGATAGTTTGTAGAGAAGGGTAAAACATCCTGCCAGTGGAGGGCGCTACTTCTGTTTCTACTGCTTCCAGAACCACCTGTTGCAAAGATGCTGTGCTGAATGAATATGTGTCTGTTCACCTGAGAATAAAACTGTGTGAGGGACATTTTCATCTGCAACAACCTGTTGATGCAGTCTATTCACACACTGGCAGACTACTGGTGAACTGTGCCTCTCACTCTGAAGGTGTTTACATGCAGAGCCAACACCTGAGTGTGCAAGTTTGTGTTTTCATATGTACTTACTCTCCACGGTGAGAGTGATGGGCTGACTGGTTTTGTTCTCTCCATTCTTGTCATTGACGGCTTGGGAGTAGTAACGTCCGGCATCTGGAGCCACCGTTGACAGGATGACCAGTGTGTTGTCCAAAGTGATGGCACTGACACATCAAAACACACACAGACATACATTAGTAATACATTTTTTAGTCTTGCCATACTGATGTTCTGTACATACACTCCTCCAACTTCTGCTTAACTCCAGACTGTAACTAAAGTAACACTGGCAGTTTGACTTCACCCAAACCAGACGTCATAAGTTAACTTATTTTTTTCCAAAATTTGTGTTCAAACAGACACCAGTCCAACCACACATGCATTCATAAACACACAGACAGACTTTCTCAGATCATGGACCTACTGGATAGTTGTTTCTTACAGTCAATAAATCCTTAGAGTAGACTGACAAACAAGCATACCCATAAATTATATCTAAAAAGAAGCACAAAGGCATTTTTTATGAGCACTTCCATCTATAATGTATCAGAAGGTCTTAAAGGAATAATTCAGAAGTTTGCTTGCTATTTTGTAGCATTCAATACTATAAAGTCATCTGTAAATTCTGTATAACATAGGAAACGGCTGAACAATTATACCAAATAAGCTTTAGTTAAAACAAAAAACTATTCCCTTAGATGTCCATTCGTCTGCTTATACTAAGACAAATAAATTGCTTTTATGGCAGTAGCCTATGATACAAGATAAACTTGAACCTATATGATATATATTTGTAAGATTTAAGCGACAGCACAGTGTGCACCAGTAAAAAATATTAAAGTATGTAAAGCATATCAATATGACTAATCATACCTGTAACCATCTCAGACTAATTATGATGTACTTTAGTAACAAGATCGTATATTAGCTTGAAGGATCTCTGTCTCTTGCACCTAAAATGGATTTTTGATTTGTCTGACATTAAATACATGTCAACGGTTGTGCCAAGTTGCACACCGTAACAGACGAACTCTGCATAATAAGTCAATGTACCTTAAGCTCCCATAAAAAATGTAAGCTGTCCTTTACAATTCCTTCTGTGACTGCCGTGGAGCAGCAGCTCTGGCAGTGACTGAAAGCTGGCTAAGCTGATAGTCCAAGATGTTTGTGAAGAGACTATTAAATGAAAGTTGACGCTAAGCATGCGGCCAGATTAGGCTCTTCTTATATCTGCCACCATCTGCTTGATCGGTGTAGGATAAACACTCCTAGACAATTAGGTGCTGCAGCTCCTTCAGAGTCAACAGAAACTCGCACAAATAGACAAATACCCATACGCACGGGGACCCGTGAATATCAATGTGGCCTGACAAAGCAAGCAAATAATCTGGAAATGCAGTGCCCTGCCAGTTCCTCTCATTGTCACTGAGCAAAGTTTCACTGCTTCACTGCTGATAAGAGTCAGCTGTCTAGATGCCAGCTCCGGATTATAATATTATTATCAATATTACTGTTAGTCATTCGCTTTCTTTATATTTTAGTTTTGTTTTTAAGAGTGAAGGCAGAGGACACATGTATCAAACCCAAGCAAGAACGCACAACCCCGGGTGGAAGTGTTCTTACCAGCCATGACATCGTACAGCTGGCCACTGAATAATATATGAGGAAGTAGTTTCTCAGGCATTTTGTGAACTGCCTACCTCTATTTGTCTGAATCGCAAAATTAATCTCAGGTGATTGCCTTCACAGTCTCGCCTCAGGAAAATTGCATCTCCGAATAGACGTGTATGCAACAAATAAGCAAAGAGAGAGAAAAAAACTACCACACACATGCATGCAAACTAAGCGTGGCTCATGTAGCCATGCAGTCACCAGCTGAACCCCCTCATGTATATATCCACTCTCAAACTTATTCTTCTCACATGCACAGACACAGACAGATACACACACTCTAAAACCCAAGCAGGGCTGAGAGCTGCCAGTCAATCATATCATCAATTGAGGCCTTTTGTCCAATTTTGGCTAATTGGTTCCCCTGCTGCCTGCTCTATCTCTACCCTTCAATCATTCCGCCTGCAAAGTCAATAGGGGTAGATATAATAACCCATTTTATCACTGAGAGGTGATTCAGTGATGAACACACGTCCTTCGCCAACACTCCCTCATCACATATTCTGTTAAACTTCACTCATGGCATGACGGGGGATTGGAGAAAATCCGTGAGCAATACTGGAGTTCTTAGAGTTCTCTGATGAGAGAGAAATTCTGCTTCGGCATTCATCAGCAACTCCTATATGAATGCACTTGCTCGGAGTGAAGGGCTCTCGTGCTTTGCTCACACCAAAGAAACGGAGCCCGGGTGAATGTATACTTACATGCGACTGCTTGAGGGAATCTTGCGACCATCTCTGAACCAGGTGATCTGGGGCCTGGGGAAGCTGTGTATCCGCGGTGCACGGATGAGAGCACCGTCGCCCTGGGATACGGTCTGAGACCTCTCTCCCTCCACAAAACCAGCCATGTCTGGCAAACATAAAAGTAAAATGAAAGAGCGAAACAGAAAAAAAGGAGAAACTAATATAAAATGCAAGTCAACAAAAAAGATGAACATAAATATTCCAGCCAAGACTCATTGATATGCTTTGCTTTCACAAAAAGAGTATTCTTCCCTTAATCTGCCAGAACTATTTAAAGAAAGCAGAACTTACAGGCAACCTGAACTTCAGTACTACACTGCATTATAGCACCGACTCTGTTTCTCACAATGCAGCGGTAGTGGCCAGCATGTGACTGGTCCAATGAGGGGATCAGGTACCTAATGGGCACACAAAACACCAGCGCAATTAGTCATCATCAGCATGACAGACAAGCGGCATTTGTCATCTTGGCGCTTTTATCACCCCCACTCAGGAAGCTAAATTAATTGAGATGTTTCACGGAACACCTAAAACAGCTTGGACGGCATTCTACTTAAGATGAAATGTTTGAAAATGAAATAACAAATATAAAAAAAGATAAAAGGAGAGATAACAGAGCATTGCTGATGTGTGACTTGGTGCTGACGTAATACTGGATGGTAGGTAGCAAACTACAGACAGGAGAGTGGATCTTTTTATTTTATTTTATTTATTTTTTTTACAAAGACACTACTGAGTATCTGATGTTCATGACTCAAAAAAACCCCACTGTTATCCAGCATCTTCACTCTGTTCCGTCAAATCATACAAGCACCTGTCAAATATTTCCAACGGCTTCAGTCTGCCTCTCCGACAGGCATTGATGTTAAATGATGTGTGTGAAAAGCTAGCTAGATAGCCCAAAAGCATAATCCTCTTTTATTGCTTTGCTGCAGCCACTTTGGAGTGTGGTGTCTACCACAGCCATGCCCTCCCTACTCTGCAATTTGGACATGGAGAGTTGGTGGTGGGGGGTGTTCTGATTAAATGGATTCCAGTTCTCCTCTTTGATCAGGGCTGGTGAAGAATAATAAGCAGAGGGCTGGCCTGCAAGGAAGACCCGGAGACTAAGCCACGTGAGAGCAGCCAAAAGCTGAGGAAAGACAGGGAGAGAAGACGAAGATGAAGAGGGGGGGAAAGGATGTGAAAGAGAAAGAATTAAAAAAAAAAACAGGGTAGAGATGCTATGTGAGTGTGTCTGAGTTACAGCAGCGATAGCAATCAGACAACTCCACCTGAGAGTGTCTGTCCATGTGTGAGGTTCTAGTCTTACTGTGAATAAATTTCTAAAAATATGGCTTAGAAGGTCACTTTAGCTGTGGACGAGAACTCTGAACTCGCTGGGACACACAAAGAGCCCACACTAGAACAGGCTGCAGATTTCTCTCGCCATAATGTATGCAGTTTGAAAAATCCCTTAGCTTTGTGTTAAGAGACTAAAATATGTAATATGACACATCCAGAAGAACTCTACTGTCAGTGAAACAGCTTGTTACTGCTCACAGAGCAAAGTAGCACACCCACACTGTACAAGATGATGAAAAATACGCACTCTGTTATTCTATTACAACAATGATGGTTTCGGCAAATGGCGAGAGAGCAGCAAAAAGACACGTTATGTGCTCGCACTATCTCTGAATGTTGAAAACACTGTGAGATACAAATACAGAACGAATCTGAAATTCCCTGAACACTACATGTTAGCTTTCAAGGGAGATATGCAGCCAAATCAGTGCTGAATAAATCCATGGAAATGAGTCTGGAATATGAATAAGAATGAGCAATTGTATCATTAGTTACAATTAAATGCTGTTAAAATGCTTTCGTGTGGTGAGATAATTACAGTTGATGAACAAAGGAATTGATAATAGCGTTAGTTTGGGCATGCAAGGTCAGATTCCTCACCTGTATTCTAAGGAAAAACGCGTCAGCTCAGTACCATTATAGAGCCACTTGAATTCCAGGGGCCAGCTGCCCTCCGCCATGCAGGTTAGGACCAGGCGGTTCCCCTCCAGGTGAACCTGGGTCTGAGGAGGCTCCATCTTAAAATAAGGCGGGACATCATCTACTGGAAGAGAAAAAGAAGAAGGGGCACAAAACTGAATGAACCACAAAGGCAAAATGACAAAGGAGCGTGAACAGAAACAAAGTGAAGCAGTGAGTGAGGGTTGTTAGCAGAAATTGAATATGTGATTCAGCAACTGCTCTGATGAGACTCACAGCACAATTTCAGCAGTTTGCAGGAAATAAGGGCTCAGAACAAGTCATTTCAATTTTTCTTCTGCACTGATAGGGAACTTGAAGGTCAACAGAAAACATTGCCAAAAAGCACATGGAATAAGTCGCTACAGCGAAAGCAGCTTATTCTTTTTCTTCAAATTGAAATGCGCTGGCAAGGAGGTGGAAGAGCAATTTGTGCCGAAGAAGTATAAATGAACACTTCCATACCTCTAAACTGCTAAAAGGGGATGGGGACGGAGATGGAAATGGAGAGAGGATTGAAGCAGGAGCAGTCAAAGCAGATGGAGAAAAATATGGGAATAAAAAAAAAATAAGGAAGGCAATTTAGGTAAGGAGAGAGTGAGAAACTCGGAAGCCATGGGAGGTAGTGGTGGTGGTGGATGCTTTAGAAAACACACTTTCCCTACCTTAAACCCCCTTCTCTGACAGGATGAGTTATGCTCCGTGCCTCCCTTCATTTATCTTTATAGTTCCCTAATGCAGCCAGATTATACAGGCCTTGTGCGCAACACTGCACACAGCCAGTGAAACCACAAAGAGCCTTAAAGGTGATGCACCAAGTCCAGGCCTGAGTTCGGAGACAAAGTGCTTTCATTTGAGCAGATGAAAAAGGCATGATCGGACGTATTGATCTGTCTGCCTCGCCAGCCACGGGCGACACTGAACCAATTGTGCCAGTGTTTGTGGCGGGCTAATTAAAGTCTGAATTAATAGTTGCAGCAAGTTACTAATGCCTGAAGCAAGCCTTGTTCTAAGTCTGCCACGCCGGCCGTATCCCTCTCATAGCTGATCACTGGTGCCTTTCTTTCTTTCCACACCCATAAGAAAGTTCTCACCCAAGATTTATGAGAGTGGATGGAGAGGATGGTGTGGCGGAACTGGGTGAATGTAAGGGCAGCCTTGCCGACCAGAGAAAGGGACAGAGAAAATTGAGCCTGATTGAAACTGTAAACAAAAGAATGGCTGTGGACCTTTGTGTTTCCCAAAGGCAGTCATCCGTGCACCGTACAAACATATTTAATAGAACACACATTCCTATCATTGCTTACAACAGCTAGCACTCATGAAAGGGCAAAACCAACCTTTACATCAATGTCTGTTTCAGAAACCAGTCCTTACATTTCTTTTTTTGACAATAACAATCCTTCCCTTCCTGACTAATCTGTTTTGTCTGACACCCTTGCATGAACTTCTCAAAAACAAACACTATCAAATCCAACAGGCACTCGAAAATGATCCATGTCTGAGCCCAAATGGCGGAGCCATCCTTGTTTTCCCCAGGCACGAGCTTCTGGAGAGGCGGCTCTGTTGTAATTCCATCCACTAGTAAATGCATTTGTACTTGACACACACAAGCACATGCTGACATGCACACACATGCGCAATTCCAAAACATTCACTTATGGCTGAAACACACACACACACACAAGCAACAAGCAGCCGCTTCCAGCTGAATCGGGGGTTTGGTGGCTATGAGCACTTAGAGGTGCTGCTCCATCAACAAGAAACCATTAGAGACCTGCACATGCAAAACCTAGACACATCGATCGCCATCTGAGGCAAGGAAAGCACATAATGCCAACTCACTGATTTAAAATCGTAGAAGAGGGAATTGAATTCCCTGTGTTCACCACTGTGGTTACGTGCTATGGTTTTGTTCATGTGATCACATTCCTCCCTGCCTCAAATGACTGATTTATATGAAATCTGATGATAAATACCGAGAAACTTATCTGTGACACATAAGATCAGCAAAGTCTATATCTTCAGGAACATGTAAGAAGAGAGAAAAGTCAATATTTAACATCACACAAGACCACAGGAAATAAACCCAACTCCATGCCATGGAACTGGAGAAAAAAATTGCTCTCCTTGTAACCACCACTGAAAGTAATCTTCTCTTTTAGACTCTCAGAACATAAATGAGCAAAACCATCAGTGGTACTTACTGCTGAAACAAGACAGGACCAATTGCTCTGGACACTGGTCTCTGGGAACAAATGAGTTTCCAGTGGAGACACTTGTCTGGCCTTGATGCTCCTCTTTTGAACTGCATCTTTGATAGGATTATTTCTTTTCCTTAAGTGTCAGTCATGGCAGAAAATAAATAGAATATATGTGAATGTATGCACTGTGGATGCATATGTCAAGGTAGGAATATCCGTGTCTATTTTTGCTTATGCAAATGTGAACTTTTACATGCATGCAGCTGTTACAGAGCTACAAAGTTCCAGAGTGGTGAACTGTAAACTGTCATACTAATGTGCTCCAGTGTGGCTTTATAATTACTAACATGATCCAAACAATTGCTACCATGCAAATGCACTGTAGATGCTTTCAGGTATGCAATTCCTCAGATAAACAAATAACATACACACATTTAATACAGCTGAATGGATGCACTGCATCAAGGTAAAGCTGGCATTTATTCCAAAAAAAGACAGCTGTGAAATGAGGAAGAAAAAGAGCAGCGAAGAAATGTGGCATCCTTCATTCCAGTGAAGAATGCGGAGACAGTGTTCGTTTGGCAGCTACATGCTGTGCCCGCTGCAGGCTTCACTTCCAGATGGAAAGCTAGAACACAGTCCCTCTGGTTGAGAAACTCCCGCAGAGCTATGACCAGTGATAAGAGCCAAAAAGGAATCGGCAGATCTCAGGGAAAACCAAAAACTAGCATGAGGGGGACCGGTTGTTAATGTGGTTGCAAGTGCAGAGCAGCTACCCCCAGCAGCCAATCTGTACATCCACATCCCATTCACCACAGATATAAAAACACCTTATTCTAACCTGACAGTTGAGGTTGAATGGTGGCACGACTCCAGTCGGGTCCCCTGCCTGCATGTACAGAATTTTAATGGCTGTGAGACAAAGACCACAGGCACCGGGGCAGCTTTATATACCAAAGCCCATTGTGCTCTCCGTTGCACCATGCTGGCATGCAATCACACAGACAGCAGTCTCATTCGGCTTTTGTCTGGTATTTTCTCTCTTGCTTATTTTGTGGCTCACCTCCTAACCCAAGCTCCACTCCAGCATCAAGCAGACCTTCTGTTTAATCTTCAGGCACCTGTGTTCGAGCCTCTGTAACCACCTCCTAGCTGGTACTTGGAACTGTATCACTGAAATTTAGCAACAGCGGACAGTGGAGCCTCAGCTAGTTGACACATGTGAAGGTCTCTTGTTATCCGCTCTTACTCTTTCTCCATCTTTTACTTCCCACGCACACATACATATATGAACATGGGTTACTCTGTCGGCCCACTCCAATTTATTTATCCCACTGTACATCGTCATGTCACCCAGGGAAATTTACAGCTGTCATTTCGTCTCTCCAGTTTGTCTTCACCACATGAGATGGGTCATGGTTAGCCTCTCTGATGGGAGCTATGCAGCTGTCATGGTAGTAACCTTGGGTTAATAATGAGTAGGTGAAAAGTGAGGGTTAGGTTAGTAGATGGAGGCGAGTTAAAAGCATCTTGAATGTGGATGACACTCTTCCCTTATGAATAAACACAAACAGGAAAGAGATAAACCCACACTTTCATAAAAGGTTGTCCTCGGCCGCATAATTGTTGCAATAAAAGTGGATATGTAAATATCGGATCAAACATTAAACCCTTTTAACAGACACATTAACATATACAGACACAAACTCTCAAAACATGTACTTATACCCATGAAAACACAATCAGTTCTGAAGGTCAGAGTGACAAGCTGCTGTCACTGTGACAGCAGGTGATGATTTATACTCCATCTCTTCGGTGAGTCAGAAGGAAGGCCGACATGAAAGGAAGGATTAGGAAAAGAAAGGAATAAAGAGAAGACGGAGAAGAGGAAAAAACAGGGACACTGAAGCAGATGGAGAGGAGAATGCCGGATGTAATGGCTAAAACAAAGAGAACTTTAGAAATGACAGGGAGTCAAGGGGATGTGAAGAACTAAAGGAAAAAGAAAAGAAGAGAGGAGAGTCCTCCAGGAAAAGGCAGCAAGGTGAAGTGACCTATTTCACGAGAAGCCAAACAAGCAGGCCCAGTCTGGAGACAGGGAAAGGAGATGGAGAGCCTCAGTATACCCCTGTTTTCATTTATAGAAATGGTCCATGTATCATCATCTGCATACCATATATGATGACCCATTCAAAACATCTGGATGCATCCGAGCTATCCCCTCACCATCATACACTGAATAAGATCTTTTGTATCTCTACTATGGTAATATGGGCTTTCAAACGATCATGGTCTTTGCTCAGAGGAATAAATTAGGGAATATAGATTCTTATGTTAAGCCATTAAATATGTTTTTCTTTTTGATGCTGCATTTGCTTTGATGTTGCAGAAAGTCCTCTGGTCACTGCAGATGAAATAGTGCCTGCGTCCCAGCTGTGTTTAGTGGATTGCCACAGGTTAATTGATGTGTAATTGATGAGATTAATTGAGGTGTAATGTACCGCGATGACGTGTCTCGGGTTCCATTTGCTGCAGGGCTCGTGAGTGGGCATGTTTAAGTGTGCCCGCGTGTCTGCACAACGTAACAATTAAAAGCAGCACCATTCAGGCAACAAATGTAGATTTAATTAGGAGTAAAGACGGGGCAGGAGGATAGTCAATGGGCAGCAGATTGAATTATCTGGACACACAGTCCAGCAGGCAGCCTGGACAAATTCACAATTGCACACATCCTCAAATACACACACACTGATTCTGTCTGGAATTCTTCCATGTTTGCTTCGCTGCTCCTCTGAGTGCTTTCTTCTACGTCTCCGCTATGCTCAGCCTGTCTCAAACTATCTTCTTCTGTTTGATTCCATCCATTTTTATCTAGTTCCATTGTAAGATTCTTCTCAATTTTTTTCTGTATTCCCATTCACAATAACAGTTGTCTCAGTGCATGTTGTGGCATTTTCTCTTTCTAGGCAGCACTGATCTCTCCCAGTACAGTAGTTTTCATATACCCTCTCCATACTTCCTTATCAGTTGTCATATCTTTTCACACACTTTTACTCTCCGTGTCCCTTCTCTCTGAGCTCACTGTCAAGACATCTCTCAATCTTTCTCATCTCTCTGTACCATTCCTTCATCTGTATGCTGTATCATGTAGTGCTTCTCTTACCTTCTCCATAGCAGTAGCTTTATATTGTGTGGTGCACCAAGGGACGTGTGTGTGATATCCAGGAGCTTAATTAGCCATCCTAACTCCTGGCAGAGAGTGCAGCATGCAGAGGAACACAGGCACAAGGCCTGGCCTCAATTAATGAGACCTCGCACACCCACCGCCACCATTACACGCCCTCTGCAGCATCTAGTCTCTAGTCAGCTCAGCCTTGTCCGATGAGAAGTGGCAAAACCACAACTGAACAACTGCAGCTAGATGTTGGAAAGTTATGTCTTTAATCATCAAGGAGCAGTCACACAGTAGCTTTGTGGAAGATAAAGCAGGGATTCTTGTCAGACCTTGTGGCACACAAATAGGATTTATGTCCAGAAGTAGCAGTGAACTGTGAACATATTCCTGGAACCAACAAATCAAACAATTTCTTACTTTCTAAGGACAAGATATATGAAACAGTTCTATGTTAAGGATAGAAAGTTTGGAGATTTCTCGTGCCATAAAGGATATGATCCAGGCTTCCAACATGATTTAGTGACTGACACCATCATAAAGTTATTTCCCAAGTGTGTTCCATCCCTCTATGTTATGGATGGAAGTCTGATCAAATGTCTCATCCTGATTTTTCTCTTCTCCTGTCCCTATTTGTGGTACAGATTCAGGTGGTAGCTAGTGCACTCACACACCCACATAGTAGGAATAGAAAAAAGAAGGCAAAATGCAAAAAGAGCAAGGGACGCACTGGGGAGTCTTTTTGTCAAGGCATGAGAGGATTGGAAATCGGCCCAAGTGAGTTTGGAAAGTAGGGCGAAGACAAATGGAATAAATAAATAAAATAAACAAACGTATTGAAATGTGAATTCCTCAAGGCCCTGGGTCATTAGAGTTAATACTGTGCGTAATGCCATCTGCCGCGATTGTTTACACTCGGCTGGATAATTAGATCCTAATTAGTAGATGGTATGGTGGGGGAAATGCTGTTTCACACGCCTTGAGATGGAGATAATCAGATGCACCTGCAGAACAGTGTTGCCTGTCCATCCTGGGACCTGTGGGAAGCTCTGTGAAGATGTAGTTGTTACAGGTCTTGATTTAATTGCTTGAAGCAGCAAACAGAAACTGTGTGTGTGTTTTTCCCTGTCATTAACATATAGATATGAAAAAATTGTACGCTGTCAATTTCTTAATGCTTTGCGTATCAAGACATAATAAAAAGAAACATCCTGCCATTGCTACCTTCCTAAGACTTCAAATTAGATAAATGCACTCCCTGTCCAAGAATAAAATAAATTCTTTCATACAACCTTCAGCTTTGATTACAGAACACATTCACTGCAGCATCATTTTAATAAATTTAAGCAATGTCACAAAATATCTCTCTCCAGAGTTGCATTGATTTTTTTGCCAAGATGTTGTACTGATGATGGGAGAGTTGGACCGGTCTCCAACATCCCAAAGATTCTTAATGAAGTTAAGGTCTCGTCTCTGCGTTGGCCAGTCCGTGTGTGAAAATGATGCCTCCCGTCTTGCAAAACCGCTAATTCACATCCCGACATTTTCAACTTGGTATCAATGTGCCATCAGGAAAGAAAATCCACTCATGACAAGACCTGGTCTCTCGGTAGATTCAGCTGGTCAGGTGACCTCATTTTTAGACTTTATCAACTGAAGCAACCCCAGAGAATAATAATGCCATCAAATGCTTGCATGGGTAGACCCTAAGCATGATGGGTGCATTACTTCACCCAGCACTCCTTATAAGGTTGTTACATACTGCACGGGAACAAATTTCTCTGTTTTGTTGCATATGTATCAGACTTTACTCTGTTGTCCTCATCACACTCAAACAAGTGTTTGAACTCATCAGACCACAATACCTTTTTTTAAAGCTCTTGAGGCCAATCTTTATCCTTTTTAAGTCTTTTTTGTCTTTGATTGGATACACAGATATTTTTTTTTCTTGAGGCCACAAGAGATTGTTCAGTCTTGATATCTTTAGTTCTCTTTGCATCGTGTGTGTGAAAATACTTTTACTTTCACTTTTGTGAGTTCTACTGTAGATAATTAAATCCTTTCTGAAAGTCTCTGAGAGTCTTTTCGCAAGATCTATCTTTTACCTTGGTTGTTTAAGGAATGACAGGCTCCTCACTGCATCAGTTAAGGTTTAATAGCTTTCTATTCCCAGCTGAAACATATGAATAGGATATGTACTTTTCCAAGATGTTATGTTGAGTTAAATCCATGTGATAGCTTTGTTTTGTCACCAGTGTATACAACCTCAGACAAACAACACATTGCATGTTACAGAGGGTTATTATTCATTTAACGAACATACTAAGTAAAAACCCAGAAACAGTTTGTTAAAAACTCAGTACACTCCCATTGTTCCATGAATTAGAGGGGTAAATGGCATCCAGATGCTGTGTATCAAATTAATTTGTTAATTGATCATCACCAGGTGAAAGCACCTCTGTAAAAGCAGGGGTTTCAGCAGTTTGCAAATCTGAGCACTGAGGTGTGTGTTTGTGTGTTAAAAGAACAACATGGAGAAAAGACATCAGCAGTGACCCTCAAGAAGGAGTTTTTGGATCAATCTGGTAAAATGCTGTTTCCAAACAATTTAGATAGTGTCATGGGCTTAGTTTTTCGGTTTGTTCCTGTCTTTTATTTTGAAGGTCTGTTCTGTTCAGTCATAGTTAGACTTCCCCTGCCCTGATTATCTGCACCTGTGTTACGTTAAGTTTCGTTTGTATATATTGCCTTGTCTTCCCTTGACTCCTTGCCAGTTCATTTTGTGTTTCTCCCTGCTTCCGGTCTTGCTGGCAATCTTGCTTTTGCTCATCCTGGGTTCATAGCTATTACTTTGTGGGTTCTGTTTTGGTGTCAGCGACGGGATGACAGATAACATCATTCTACACTGAGAAAGTAGCTATCTTCCAAATGGAGTACTTTGAGTACAAGCAGCTTCGCTACATATGCAGTGTTCTTGCATGCAGATTTCGCAAATAAGTCCTGTCCCAATTTTAAAACGTAAAAATTGTCCTCCTACTAGAAATAACTATAGCAACTTTCATCATTGGCTGCTTCAGTTAAGTTACAACCAAGATTAGAATTGCTGCTGGTAATAAATTTAAAGCAAAATTAACCCAGTTTTATTTCTGTTTCTTCTGATTCTCTGGGACACTTCTGCTGCATTGATGAGATGGAGGAACTTTTCTGACCATTAAGAGTGCATCATTCAGGTACTTTCAATGTACTGCACAATGACAGAATTGTCAGAACAAACTGCTGACCTCATCACAGTAAGTGCAAGGTCACAACTGTGCATTTTGAAACACAGTCAGATTATTCATCAGTGGAAAACATTTAAGAAAGTTGCCATCCTCCCCGGGACTGGACGTTCCTGGAAGTTCAACTGAATGTCAGACTCAAAAACACCCAAGAATGACTGGACACTTGAGACTCTACAGACCTCAATTTGCATGTAAAATGTCAAAGTTCATGGCAGTGAAGGGTGTAATTAGTTTGCCACACCCTGCTTTTGCATTTTTGAACAGTTTTTGTCTTATAAATGACACTGTGTTTTATGTCATGTGTTATAGTTCACCCGAGGATGTATTTATGAATTTTAAGACCTGGTAAGCTATAGATAGTATTCCTAAGGTACACATTCCTATTCAGATGACTGTATAGATAAAGTTGTATTTATTTTGAGACAGCCTTTACTTTGCCATCCCTAAAAGCCGTATGCTCCCTACTCATCTCTGTTTTTGGCATGTGCATAAAGGTGCCTGCAAATAAAAATAAATATGTGTATGCGTGCATGTTGTCAGCTTCCTGCGTTTGTGACTTTGTATTTAAGACATTGAAATGTTATCAGGCAAAATGCATGGTCTCAAAATGACATGTCCCATCCGTGCTTTTCTCCCAAACAGATCCTTTTGAACCTTGAATGGGAGAGTTGCCAGTGGCATGGTAATAGTGTTTTGCTAAGTGCGAGGTATCACCGTGCCTGCCACTATAATATATGCATGTGAAATAGCTGGTGATTGCGATTCTTATCAGTGTGGCAGAGTGCATGGGCGCCAAACAGTGAGTGGCAGGGGCTGGCAGTAAATGCTAATGGCACAGAGCAGCTGACAGAAAAAAAGAATTATTACCTCCTTCCATTACATCTGCATGGCCTGCCCGGTTTACTCCCTTTCTTCTGCTTGGCTCAAGCATGAACAGCAATCAGAGTTGGCAATGTTTTATTTACCTTTTTTTGAAGTAGACAAACACACTCTTTGTTGTGAATTCATCATTCAGCTCAGGGATTGGGATCTCTGGAGTTTCTCACAATAACAATGGATGAAAAATATTTGATAAGGTGCGAGGAATAACAGGTCTTTCGTAAAAAAAAAAAAAAAAAAAAAAAAAAGCTATAGGTGATATGATGGGGGCCTGGAGATGGAAATGGATGTTTTTTCAACTTTTTTTTATAGTCCATGGATGCCTGAGAGTGGCAGGAGCATCACCTTTATGAACAGGAATGCCTGTGAGAGCAAGGAGTCCCTGTTGCTAATTGAGACCTCCAGAGAGTGAGAGATGACACAATAGAACTAGTCATCTTGCTGACCCTCTTCACCACATTAAAAGGGAAGCCCGCAGCCACTATTCTCCTCCATCATCCCAGCAAGAACACAGAGCCCTGCTTTTTGATAATGCGACAGCTTCACCACCACTTTCTTCAGATGAAACCTCAAAGCTACCAGCCTCCTTCCAGGCCACACGCCTTACCTCTTAGGTATCCACACCGTCCTCACTGGCGCTTCAAAGTCTCTGAAGTGCACATGCATCCCATGCAGCAGGAGGAGGATAGAGTAGAGAAAAAATTCTCTGCAGCATTTGTGTGGAGACAGGCGACCAGAATTGCACCAGCAGGCAGACAAAGATCTGAACTCCCTGACATTATGCAAATGGTAGTGTTTGGCTGGTTCTTACATGATTTCACACCACATTGCTCATCTCAATTATCAGATAGAGTAACAGGGGCTGAGTGAGAAGCATGAGACTTGAACAAAGCAGGAAAAAAAATTCTCATTCAGAGACACTAATTGTTTTTCTCTCTTCACATGATCCTTTAAGATGGTTTTTCTGCTGGAAACACGACTTGTTAAAACTGGGCGAGCATAACAGTGTCCTGTGTGAAAGCTATGAAATTATGCATGCTTGAGAGTGAAAATACTGAATAATGATTAGATGCTAATTCTGACAGACCACACAAGAAGAAGATGTGTATTTCTTTTCTCTCCTTACTGATTAAGTAAGTGCTCAGCTTAGGATAACAAAGTGGAATTTCCTTCTTTTTAAAAAAAAAAAAAATTATACATTTGTTATAAACACATAATCAAATTCTCTATCTACTTTATCACCCCCCTTCTTTTCAAATGCCCATCAACTCATGATTAATGTAACAATCCCACGCTCATATTTGAAAAATATGATCCGTAAATTGCAAGCTTCCTTGCACAAAAACCGTAGACCTTAATCAATAGTTCTCATAACACTAACAACATAACTACAGCTCTGAGCTTGTTGCCAACAATCCTATCTAATATATGAGGTTGATGATGTTTTTTCAATTGTATAAGCTTGCACTCAAAACATTGCTTCTGGTGTTGCTGCAATGAGGACAACTGGATTACTCTCTTTCATGACAGATAAGTCCAAAATCTACCTTATTTTTCTTCCAAACTGAAACCTTTAATTCTCTGCACCTTGGTTTCACATACAAGAGAAAGCAAAGCAGGCAATTTGTTGAAAAATAGTTCAGTTTTTTTTTCTTTTTTTACAGGAAAAACCAAGGTTAGCTCTATTTTGACAGGCTTATACATATGCAAAAAGCTCTTTTTGTACAAAAAAAGATATTACAACCCCAGCGGTTTTAGTCCTTACACTATGTCATGTTCTGTTTATCCTGGAGGTTATTGTTAGAAATTACATAAATTAAATTGTAACATCATCTTCCTTCAGGTTAATGTATTCAAAGATATTTTTTTTCTCTGTGTGTTTTATTGAAATCTTTTCAGCACTACTCTTTTCACACTGCTCTTAGGAAAAAAAAATCATGTTGATAATGCTCTGAACTTTCTCTGCCTCCGAGAACCTACAAAGTAAAGAGGGATTGAATTTTGTTGGCAGAAATTGCTTGGTTGAATATGTATGGATGATCAAGCAGATTCGGCACAACGTTACTGGCACCCAAGCAAAGGCAGGAGTGATTTGAAGGCTTAATGCGGCCCTCCACACCACACAGAGTTATAGCCTGTGATTTGCATCATAAACGCTTGCTAAAATTTCCACTTTTGGAAATGAATATCACAAAATAAAAACCTGACAGGGAGTCAGACGGGGGAGGGAGGAGTGAATGACATTTTTTTAAACGTTTGTGTTTTCCGCTCATGATGTGAACTAATTCCACATTACTGCATCTATAAGCCGTGCATAAATACACATCAAATTGCATTTTTTTTCTTCCTTTTTCTGGACCTCATAATCCCTGGATAATCTTCATCTACACTATGAGCAGCACTAAATTGGTGGGAAGATTTCTCAGAATGAACATATTTACATCGGTCCCATTAGTGAGATGCTGAAGAGATACATCTCGTAGGTTCGCGGCTGCTTTGAACGGCTGTAGGCACTTAAGAATTTCATTAGAAGCACTTAAACTTACCCTGCCATGATAAGTAATCTGTTTTCATACACTTATATTGCTGTGGATTATAACTTTGGATATTAATAAATCATCAGTCTTATTTATTACCTCTTTTTTAGCAAAACAAATAAATGACATGGATAATCTATGGCTTAGATTCAAGTGTTTTTATTTTTTATTTTTGTTGCTTTGCTGCATGCATATGTGAAACTTTACAGCTGTTGGATTTTGGACTTAACATAAGTATGAAAGTTGTATTATAATTTATGAGTATGGATACCGTTATTTTCCATGTAGACCTCAATGACTTGTAATTCAGCCATATACACAAGTTCTCTCTCTCTCTCTCTCTCTC
>JAOWBL010000023.1:7376624-7431664 GCA_028564865.1 Zenarchopterus dispar
TATATATATATTATATTTAAATCCTTAATAAGATTAAAGAAGTGAAAACTTTCTACGATCCTTTTAATGGCAACGAGATCAAAGCGAAGCATGCTCCTGATGGAAACAAGGGGGATCATTACTGACTGGTCAACAGGTCATCATTAGCAGGCTTTGTAGAATGGTTTGTTTGCTCATTGTGTGTGTGTGCCTGTACATGATCATGAATGCATCTGTATTGCTCTCTGATCTCTCCACAGTGCGTGGGAGGCACAAGGGTCTCTCCTGTGGGGACATTTCCCCACAGACAAAATGCCGCTCCAGCAGTGAGAGCCAGCCTCATCTATTGTACCTCCTGCCTCCATCAACTCACTTTCCATCTATTACGACCCAACAGGATGATCTTCATGGCTGAAGCTCATTGTAAAACCCTAGCCTTGCTGATTCAATAGGCTCTAGAGGGTTCTGACAATGACCAATTCACTCATGACTATTATTCATCACAAAACCTTTCCAGTGCTCCAATAAAATCCACCACCCACCTTTCCCACTCTGCTTGGTATGCCGTAACAATCCATCACTTCCAAAGGTTCTGCTGCCCCTCCCAAATGTAGCATGGACACACAAACATGGGCTCTCTTGCTCACACACACATCACTTTTCTCTTACAACTCCACTGAACAAACTCTTTCTCACCTCAGAAATTGCTTTTTATGTGCGGGGCTATTCCTTCTCTCAGCAGTTTTGCATGATTTTTTTTTTCTCCCTTTGCAAACATTTGCTCCTGGCTCTTCTCTACCATCCACCCATCTCAACCGCAAACTGCTCTTTTCCTCTGCCAACTCTGTCTTTCACCCTCCCACCCTGTCAGATGCCACCCGTCCACAGCGCCCATGCCTGACTGCTCTGACAGGTCCACGGTTCAGGTGGGAGGGATTTGATCCCTCTGCGGAGAGGAGAGCTGGCAGTGGGGTCCTCTCTGCAACCGCTGGACGTAGAGCCCTAAGCCACCAATTAAAAAGTCATGAAGGCTTTTAGGGCACGCAGGGCTGCAGTTTTCCTCGCTCCTGTGGACCGGCTGTCTGAAAATAGTCTTTGTGTTCCTGAGACAACAGCAGAATATGAAGTGGGGTGGGGGTTGAAGCAGATGCGGGTTAACAGAGCAGCAGTGCGTGGGCCATATCCTTCTCCCCTTTGCTCCTAAGCAGCACTCTCAGAACCCCTCACATTCTTAAATCAGATTAAACAACCACAATCTATATGCATGGTTCATGACTGGCCCCTATATGTGCTTTGCAAGAAGGCTTTTAATTGTGTAAAACAGCAGTTGCATTGAAGCAGACACCTCCTCTCTTCCTTTCTACCAGATTCGCCTATAGAGGATCACACCTAAGATTTACACCTTTCAATAAATTAGCTCGATACTCAGAAACATGTGACAATATATAGATTCAATATGAGAGTCTTCTTTGAAAAGGAATAAATCAATTAAATGAGAATGCCTTGCTTTCAAGAAGCTGTGCACAAATTGAGTTGTTGGCTATTTCCTTCAGAGGGATCAGATTTTTTCAAAGTCTGACGCAGTGAACTGCCCCTTTGATGGAGTTTGGAAAAGGACACCACATTTCAAATTTTCTCAGAACAGATAGAGTCATGATTATGTTGTTTAATCGCATACACACTTAGCAATGAGCCAAGATCACCACAAACTGCTACCTGAAATACCCAGACTACACAAAATACATGAATGGTTTATCCTAGGAATTTCATGGTTGATGCATTTGGGAGATGCAGTGAAATTGTCTCAGACCTGAGCTCTTCATCCACATCGCAAACATTGGAATTATTCTTTTTATACCTATTGTAATATTTCTTCTCCTCCATTCACTAAGCTTCCTCTGAAATTGTTTGAAGATGCCCTGGGGAAGCCCACCTTACACTTTGAAAACCTCTCGGATATAAAACTACACGTGTGAAACAAAGCCTTAATGTGCTTTGCAAAACACCAGCCTCCCAGCATTATTTTAGTTGTACCAACAGCAACCATCCATACCATTGTCACAAAAAGCAGCCAGTCACTAATGGAATCAATAAAGCCTTGCAAATATTTACAGGACAAGAGAGCCTCAAGGCAATCAATTTCAATCTATAGGACGATGGAGGGTTCTACTGTGGCTGTGCTGCAGGTAAAAAAAATCAATAAAGTCAGCTTTGGGTAAAAAAGAAAAAAAAAGACGGGGGGAACAACCTTGCAGTGGCACCCCTTAATCTTTCACTCAAATGCTCTTCTTCCTTCCATCATCCTGACCTTTGTGTTGATTCGTCTTTTTTCCCCCAAGTCCAAGAATGACATCGCTGGATGCGATTCCCTGCAGGTATCGGAAACCACAGGGAGTGCGTACAGGAAGATAGCGGGAGACAGCTTTTGAAGAAGGAGGCAGCTAGTGGATGTGACAGGCTCTCAAACCCCTCTGAGAAAAACAGCATCTGCCTGCAGAAGTCTTAACAGGTAGAAAGGTAAAGTAAGGGGGTAAATGGAGGGATGGGGTGGCTCAGAAAATTCTCTGGATGATTGGATGTGAAAAACGATGTTGCTCGGTTTCTGCATACATTTGCAGGTAACGAGGAAAGGAGGCTGAGTGACAGAAAGTGAAGCAGGGCAAAGAATGAAAATTAGGGTGTATTAAAAACAGATTGCTTCCATTTCTCTCTGGGGGCATTTTTTTCATGCATAGGGTTGTAATACCTACTTTATGCTCTGTAGTAACTTGCTCAATAAAATACATCAACCCAGCACATAAAAAGTGAATAAAATGGAGTATATAAAAGTGTGTCAGGGTGGCAGAAAACTATAGAAGTCAAGACTGCCCAGAGAGATTACTGATTTATTGATGCACGGGTACCTTGTCGTACGCTGAAGAGTTCAGCAACTTCTGATAAGTAGACAATAATATCAGGTTTTCCTCTGGCAGCCACGCAGCTACTACACCTCATAAAGCTTTTTGGTCTCTATCCTAACAAACAGGTATTTGGGAGGAAAGGCAGAAGTGAAGATAGAGAGGCTATGTTCCTCTCTGATGCCCAGATGTTTTCACACTCTGGAGAGAACAATCAGAGGGGTCTACAGCGTCTGCTGGTGGCTATCAGCGTCTCCATCCTCACTGGGTGGTAGCAAACATGTGGGGAAAATGTGTCTACATTAAATAGCCACATGAAACCCTCTGATGGACAGAATTAGCATAAATGGATCATTGTGAAGGCAGCTGGAAGGCTACACAAACAGTGGCTTCATAAGGGCGTGCAAACAAAGCGGAGCCACATGTCGCTGTTTGTATCACAGTGCATTTCACTGCCCCTGGGCTAGAAAACTTAAGTACCTGGTTGACTGTTTCATCACCTAAAGTGCCTTCCTGACTGTGCGTGTGTTCCAGTACAGACAAATCACACACATCCGTGCATAAATCTAATACTATCTATGGTTTATATGTTGCACTCTATGCATCATGCAGATATGAATACTGCATGGTCCACACACTGAAAAATGGCTGTATCCTCCTGTGATAGATATTTCACAGCATGGCTCAATTAACTGAATTTTTCAACTGAGCCAAGCAAGAAATCCATAAAACTGATCAAACTGAAAATGCACTGCAAAGAAAAGAGAGAGTGAGTGTGTTTGTGCGAGAAGAAAAAAAAGAGTGAAAAAAAGAGTGAGATGCACAGAGAAAGAGACTGACCACACAAACGCTGAAGTCCACTTAGCATATGTGCTTCTGTCTGCCAACTTGCAAAAAATGTCAATTATTCCTCTGCATCTGAAACTTTTATGAATGCATTTAGGCTATATCAAAGCCTTCTGTCTCACCAGTTCCCTTGAAAATATTTTCTTTTAAGAAGAATCAGCTTTAATTATTGAAAGCGTGACATACATTTTATTAGTGATTTTCTGTTCTTTCTTCGAGTTGTTTGTCTGAAATGCAATTGTACATACCAAGATGTTATTATTGATTTGCACCTGCTTTCTTTGTTGCGAACAAACAGACTGTCAAAATCCTCAGTTCCCTTTGCCTTCGGTGAGAGACTTGTTATGCATTACAAAGACAGCTGCCCACATGCACATAAAACATGCAACGTAAGAAAAGACACATATCTGGAAAGAAAATGCAAAAGAAATCAACAAAGGCATGAGCCAAATATTTTAAAGTCTGTGAAAGAAAGAAAACATCATGCGTGATCATGCTGGTGACCAACACTTGCTAATAGCTGGTGATATCTTAGTCGATGATGAAACTGATGTACTAGCACCGTCATAAACTAAACCAGACTCACACTCCACAGTATGAAGCTCTATATCTTTTCCACTAATTCATCAGAAATACAGTAAGACAGACAGCTCTGATCTTTACTTTCAAAAGCAAGACTGTTTTAATCCCTTCTGGATCAAAGGCAGCAGCAAGCTTTGCCTCCCTTTCATTAGGAAGGGATAGAAGACCGCATGGAAACCCTCCTCTTCAGGTTTGAACGGCCAGGTTTGATCAATCAATAGCCGACCACTAACTCAGGCCTAAGTGCCCCCGGTCTAATCACTCTCCTCTGAAAAATGGAGGATGGGGTGGTGGCTCCTGACATCCTCCTGCATTGTTTCATTAAAGCGGTCTTTGGTCTGGGAATGAGTCAAATTATACTGTGCTTTGTTATGTTCTGTTCCAGCAGAAAATCTGCTGCGTGACAAGCACAGCCCCAGAACTTAAGTCCCATCACTCAAAACATGAAAGCCTGAATGCTGGTGAGAGGACGGAATGGGGATCAGGCCGGCTGATGGAGTAGGGAAGTACAACAGAGCTACTGTCTGACTTTGCCATTGTTGTTCACTGGAGGAGTGTAATCTTCTTAATCACAATTTAAACCTGCAGAACAATTGACCCATTTTCATATGCGCTTTCTTATCTCTGAATGCATGCCCATATCTCATTTAAAAGTGTTAGAAATCCCTTTTCAATCTAGGTGATCTGTTCTCACCAACGTGCCTCCACATTCCTCTAATCCACTCTGATCTCATCCACTGCATATCAGCCCAAGAATGTCATGTTTATAAATTGACTAGCTGGTTCTGCTCTGATTGGTTGTCCAACGGGGGCACATAAAACTTTGGCCTTCACTAGTTTTTATAAACACATTTGCAGAAAAAGGAAAAAAAACACACAGATGCAAAATTATGCAACTGTAAAAATTTAGAGTGAAAATAAAGCAGAAGAAACACATGAAAAAGCGTAAGCACTCAGATTTCTGAGCTCACATAACTTCAACTACAGCCTGAGATCAGAAAAAGATTAAACAATATCCATGCACCTATTAACTTGTGGTATATAAACCAGAGATATTATGTCCATGTTTCTGGTCCATGTCTCAAGGTGTACAGCAGTTCTCCACATGATCTCTATTGGGAACAGGTCAGGCTCAGTCTCTATCTACTTTTGTACATCAGTGCTGTCACCACAGAAGTGCAAATGATCTTTGCGACAGGCATTGATACAAACTCACATGTTCACAGATCTTGGCCTTTAGACTTGTTCCTGGTAACAAACTGGGAGGCACTTGTCACTATTTGCTTTGGAGCACAAGAAGCCCAAGTTTTAAGTGGAATTTATAAACGTAGCTCCATATTATTGGGCTTGAAATGGTTTCCCATAATAATCCTTTATCCATATGGTACTGTCAGTTATCAATGAATGATGGTTCTTGATGGAGTGCAGTCTGAGGGACCAAAGGTCTCAGGTGTCCAGTTTAGGCTTGAAGCCTTACACTTTATACAGTACTTCCATTCACACAGCCAGTTCATTGCAACTCTTTAGCACCTTTATTCTGCCCCACTGTGCTGTTCCAATGCCACAGGAGGTGGAACAGAATCACACTTTGTTGTGCAGCTGTACTGCCTTTGGAAGAAGTAACAGAGGTGTAATAGAGGTGAAATATTTGATATGTGAATGGGTTTTGTGGAAAGGCATAATGGATGGGTGCAAACTCCATAAAAAGGATTAAAATAGGTTCATTGACTAGGATGCTGAGGCTCATCCTCATCAGGGAAAAAAAGAAAAAAAAACTGAAAAAAAAAATCAGAGACCAACTGAACTGGCTGTATTACGAACTTGTTTGCTCCATTTGGTTTATTAGAACCTGGTCAAACCCTCATGCGGTTCTTAACGACCTGCCCGAGCCTTCACCAGCCTAAGCTGGGCCACCGTTTTGGTCCTGATGAAGCCTGCCAGTCTTTCCCTCCTGCAGTCCCCACTGCATCCCAAACACTATCAGCGATAGGGAAACAGAAGGCAGAACTACTGTATGTCTTACAGGAAAATCAGGCAGAAAGTTTATTTTCATTATTTATTCAGTGTTGTGTTTTATCCAGCACCAATCAAAGAAAGCAGCCAGTCCAGAGACACCAGAAACTTGCTGTGAAGTGAAGGAAAGGGACTGTCTTCAGAATGCAGAAGGCTTTGTGAAAGCACACACTGCACAGATTGCACCTCCATGGCATCACTGTGACTGCACAGTTGGAGAGTGGAGGCGGAATGAAGGCAGGGTTCATAAGTCTTTATTTTTTATCCATGGTGACCATAGCTAAAGAAATTTTTCTAGAGTCCTAGAGTGGTTCTAATACAATTACTGTTCAAGAAGAAGTGTGCAAATCCCTTCCAATATTTCTCTACTGGAAATTGCTTTAAAGCATTTCAATGATTGTCTTACACACTTGGGGACAAATTAAAGGTCTTCTGCTGATTTTTGTTCCTCAAAAGTCCCTTACATACAGCGGTCATGTCATGTTGGCACAAAAAAATCCATCATGACGAAGCTCGCGCTGTTCGGTTTTGGAACTTCACACAGACTGAACAGAGGTGCTTTAGCACTGGATCAGTGTGTGATTACACACAGCATCCTGGCATCACAGGCTCATCAAAGTGACAGAACCATCATTGGTGGGAGTGGTGAGTTCTGCAGTGACGACTTGGCATTACACACAGAGCTTGTTTCCCTCTGTTTCACATCGTTTACAAGCTCTCAAGGTGTTACAGAGATGCAACAAAAGTTCTGCCCCTTGGGATCACACAGACACAACAATTTGAAATATCAGTGAAAATGTGTTATTGTGCAACTGCCCTTGCATCAAATCATCATTACAAACAACTGTGGGAGCAGATAAAATGAAGCCAACAAGAAGACACATGAAATGTTTTGATTTCATATCATATAAAAAGGAAGTAAAAATCAAATCAACTGCCAAAATTTGCTTTTCTTTTCCCATATCATTCTTACCCTTTACAGTTGTGTTACTGTAATTAGCTTGATAAGACCATGGCCTTAGCTCACAGTCATTATAAAATAAGCCAGAAAGAAAATAATTATCAGTAATATCACAGGTTTAAGCTCACAGGGTTCTGTACACACTGCACAAATGTAAAAGGTAAATGGCTAATAATTTCCCAACACAGGTGCACCCAACCAAGTATGCAGAAACACTCAACAATCACCACTTTAACAAGTGAGGACAGATAAGTTCATGCTGCTGACTGCATCATCATTATTCTCCCAGCTCCTACAAGGTCAGGGTCAGTTTCAACACAAAGCAAGAGCTCCTATCTGGATTGTGATGAAGATGAGTGAGGAAAGGCTTGCAAAAAAGACTGAACATGTAAATGCCTCTGTTAAAGCAAAATAGAGTCAACACTTGACTCCTGACAGATGGTCAGGATTTATAATGCACATACACTTTTTCTTTAACTCTCAAGCACACTGTAGAATTTGGCTGACATTAATGTTTCTAGACATGTGGCTGTAAGGGCAGGGATTCATTTCCATCTGTAATTGCAATGTATATTTATTGCTGAAAGGGAGGAAGGGATTTCTGTGACAAATATATCTCTTGCGTATCAATGCAAACAAATTGATTACAAGTATAGGCTGGTGATCAGTGTGTGCATATATGCATGTGTTCATCAGTCTGACAGTCTATCTAGACAGCTGAAGGGTGTTGCTGAAGGATTATCATCGCTGTGGCAGTCTGACTGGAGATTAAAAAATGGTATTTTTTCCTTGACTGGATCCAGTCTGCCTCCCTTTTCTTTCCCACCACTCCATCTCTCTCTCTCTGCATTCCTTCTCATTTTATTGAGAAGGAATGCGCATTATAGTCAGCATGAGCTGCCCGTCGTTGCAATGTGTCAGGCCGGACCCCTCCTGTTGTGCTGTCGTCGTGGTGGGTGGAAGAGATGTGAAAACCTTGGTGCATTTGTTGTGGGTGAAATAAAGCATGGCACCCAACTGATCTGACACTCTAATCTTGATGCTATCAGTCCTCTCTGAAAGACAAGTCAGTCAGCTGGATCAAAAAGGCAACATATTAAAAAAGAAGAAGAAGAAAAGAAATTAGCAATATAAAGTACATCAAAGATTGCCCATCTTCTTGTCCACATAAAATTAATATGACATAAGCAGCTGATGCCGGAGACACCGAGTGCTTTGAACTACATGAAACAACTTCAGTTTAACAAACGGGGTGAACACTCTAGGAATGAACAGCTCAATTTTCTTCTATCTCCCACCCCTCACCCTTTTTCATCAATCTTCTAAGTTTAGAAATCTTTAGTGGTTCCTGCAAGAAAAGAAGAAAAGTCTGGAAACCGCAGTCTTAAGAGAGACATAAAGCACAAAACTGCACTTTTCTGTTTTCTGAAAAACATCTGCTCACAGTTCCATATGTCCTCTTCTAAAGCATACATGTGTGAAGCCAGCTAGTGAATACGAGCTATTTTTTTTTTTGTTGTTGCTTTTCTGCGACCTCCTGGGGTGTCTGAGCCCTGCTCGGGGAGTGCTCGTGGTGTAGACAGGAGTGCAGCCACCAGCTGCTGACCTTTACTAGCATCAAATAGCAGCAGGGAGTGCCTCCATTTACCTGACTCACATTTTGAAAACAGCTAATCAAAAGGTCCCCATGGGTTATAACCTGTGAGGACTGTGTGTGCGTGTGTGTGTGCGCGAGTATTTATGAACCAGGCCAGTATGTGTGGATGTATATGCCTACACGCATAATTTCGCTCACATAATGTTTTGATCATATCATTACAAGCCAACAAGGAAACAAAAATTACCTCTTTGATCCTTTACAAAGTGGCTGTGGGCTGCAAAAGCCCTCAAAGTGGGTGTACGTCTGTGGATTTTAATAAATCAAACTTGGGTTTTTTGGTTCATCCTTTAATTTGTAGAAGCCACAGCACCATCTAACCACTACTGCAGCACCAAAACTCGGCCTTAAAAAAGTTGAAAAGGTCAGACGAGGTAAAAGTCCACCCACTAATGACTAAACCCTTCAAATTAAAACCAGCATATTCAGGTTAGTCTTTCATATTGGAAAAGCCAACTTAATATTTAACTTGTACAAGACCTGACATTAAGCAAACTCAAGAATTTAAAGTTTTGTTGATTTAGAATACTGTACCGGATCCAAATTAAATTGAGAGAATGTGACAGTTTCTTCAACTTCTGCCACATACAGATACATTTTATTTGTGCTTTGGGGCGTAAATTGTTACTTGCTGTGAAGTGAACTAAAAAGAGCAGTGCTGCTAAAGAGGAACATCCAATGAGACCAAATTAATCCCCTTTCTCACAACCTAACCCGCTTCTGAGAATCATTTTGCCCTTTTCCCAAGCAGAGGAATCCATCCCACCTCGTGACTGGCTGTAAACCTCCTTAAAATCCCTCATAATCAGGACTGTTCCTGAAAACTCTCTGCAGCTATGAAAGTATGTCCTAATAAAATTGAATGTCACCTAAATAATGTTTTTCATTTCATTGTTTTTTTTGTTTTTTTGTTTTTTTTAATGACAGCACCAGCTCATACAGAATCTTTCTTTACTGCTTTGCACTGAAGGCTTTATCATGTTCTGAAACTGAAGTTAGATTGAATCCATCAGGCTTTAGTAGACCTCCAATTCTGATATACCCAAATTTTAGAGTTTATTAGTTTTGACTGGGTGGGAGTAAGCCCTAACGAAATGGACAAAGTGCGAGCCTTTGAGCATCCACAGAGTTAAAAGTGGACTACTGCTTCTCTATTTACTTGCAGGTTGGAGTGAGAGGTCAACTTCAGTTGGTCACCGGGCATTAATACAAGAAAAAGCCAATTGTATGCACTCTCACAGCCCAGAGTGTAGAAGACTGAAAAACTGAGCTCGAGTAACTACTGCAGATTCGTGTGATGCACTGAATCTTTTACCACTGGAGACAAAAGCCAGATATTTGCAAGTGTACTGTATTTTATTATTATTATTATTATTTTGCTTGTGTGAAAGGGGACCTAGATGGGGTAGCTACTGTTGATCATATTAATAGCAAATCAAAGAAGCCGTCTCTGTTTTACGCTTTGGTCTGTGGGAGAAGAAATGCTGCTGAGAAGTTGGATGAGGGCTGAAGATGGCAGAGTGTGGAAGTGTGGTAAAAGGGGCGAAGATGGTGGAAGGGAGGGCCTGGGCTTCTATTATAGCCCCCGGAAAGTAGGAACTCAATCAGTGGCCGGGCGAGCGGCTCATTGTGCTGCGGTGTAATGGGAACTGTGAGATTTTATTAAGAGAGAGCAATTGCATGTGCTACTCATCAGGATTTCCATTGTGGCACTGGTGGTCACAATGATGCTTGGGAAGATAGAAACAAGGTATTTACAGTCTCACATTTGGAAGAATAGACAGCTCCCAGAAATAGGGTTCCACTTTGACGTTAGGGGCTCTGTTACCTATAATTGTCACAGCATCCTTTTGTTCGATTTGCTTCATTCGCCATTCCTCTCATTCTATTTTTTCCCTACTTTTTTCCCCGCTCCCTTCCTTCATCGCTCTCTCTTGTGTTATCTTTTCTTTGCTCTTTTATTTATCACTTTCCCAAATTGCTTTGTCTAGCACTGTCGTGGAGCTATAAGGCCGAAAGTAACCCTCAGCAAATTTTGTCTTTTCAATGGCTGCATGCATAGCAAGCTTGCAAACAAAGGAGGCAAGTGGAATGAGAGGAGGGAGAAGTGTGGGAGGACAACACTGCGAGAAGTCGTGTCAGCCTGACTAGTGATGGACCTGCCCTTGTCGGTTTGGTGCCATCAGAGCTAGAATTTCCAGAGCACAAGGTCTAAATACGGCATGGAAGTGTTTTCATTTTCCCTCACTCTGTATAGATAACTATAGGGCAAAAAAAAACAGCATGCTGTTGACTGCTCTGTACTTGCACACAGAGTTGAGTGTTAAATTATGAATTCACTTAAATTACAACTCCATCACTGCTGAGTTTTGCTTTAAAGGGAAAGTTACCCACACATCAAATATGCATTTTTTTTCACGCTGGTGGTGACAGTCATGGGTAAATATTGCACATGCGGCTCAAAGTGGTAATGTTTCTGCAGAGAATGGATGCACATTAGTGTCTTTGTTGTTTCAAATGGGATCTCAAAGTGCCATCAACTCTCTGGATTCTTTTTTTTAACAAGTTGATACAAATTTCTGAGGTTTTATTGAAATATCTGTGACATGCTTTTGTCTAAATATTGCAGAAATGGGGTAAAATAGCTAACTTTTCAACCATGTATTTACAGCTAGATTCAGTGACTTGATGATGCTCCAACTGTGTCTTCCTAGGAAGGCACCTTTTTTGATGTCAGCAAATGCATCATGTTATGATATTGGGAGGAGAAAAAATCACCAAGTTGCGTAGTTTCGCCATGATCATGATTTGTTTTGTCACACAACTGTATACATTTGAATTTCTCTCTAAATTACATGTCTCTGTCTCTTCCACAAACTGTGGTTCAAAGATACACACTTTCCTTTTTTGTGCAGTGACACGGTATGCAGGTTTCGGTTGGAAGAAATTAGTCCTTATAGAGTTTGTGGATATTCTATCACAACCAGGTTTTCTGAGTAGTGACATCACTTTTGAATGATTTAAATACCTTGTTTTGGCACTCTCAGCAACACAAAGAGAGCGCTATGTCGTCCCAGCATATCTGAGAGAGGAGTTATGGCAGATATCTCAAAAACTGGGCATCTCATAGCAGTACAGGCAAAAGGTATCTTTGCATATTTGATTTGGACATGTACATTGACTGCACTGCCAGAATAAAGAAATGTCAACACTGAGGATTTGTTTACATGAATGTGTTGGTCTTGAATCTGTTTACTTCTCTGTGTTTGGGCTGCAGTTATGGTGTAAAATATATCCCCCACCTCATTGTGGTAAAGTCCCTTTTTTATTGAGCCATCTATCCACCAAACATCTTCCCAGTCAAAACGTAACACTTTGTTTGTTCAACCCGACTTTCCAACATGGCATCAAACCCAAACAGCGGGATACTCTCTGCTTATTGTGCCTCTCAGAACCTGTGAACCATATGGATTTATGAAACCATATTTACATTTTTTTTTTCAGCTGCATAAAGAATAGCAACATCTGTTTCAGCAGATTCACCAGTGAAGGCTTTTCCATAATGTGTCATCTAATGCTGCTGAACAATTTTACATTATTTAAATCAGATTTACACTCTGAAGCTTTTGTCCACCATTAAAGTATTTAGAACAGGGCTCATTGTTTTCATTCTTTTTAAGATTGATGAAACATATTTTGAAATTTGCCTGACCTCTGGGCAAGAACACAAACGTCATTATCCAAAAAGACAAATGACAAACTCAAGCACTTCATTTACCCACACTCAGACATTTTTTGACAAATGATGCCGAGAATACAAGGTTAAATGGAGCTGTTAAAGTGTTGGCCTTCTTTTGGGTTGTGCTTCCAGCAGCATATGAAACTGGACTGGTGACGGGCTGAAACATAAGTGGAAATGATCCGGGTAATTCCTATGCTCTGTCTTCACATGATGAAACTCTATTTGCTTTTGATGCAAGATCAAATGGAGTCAATGTTTACCATTTTTTTTTCTACCATGAAAACTGAGAGGCCCATCAAATCATTCTCCATGCTTGATGGGAAACTTTTTACTCGTACTGGGAATTTTACCAACAGATATATTATTAAACCATCTCAATGAATCAGTGTGAGTAAAAGCTTAATCTTTTTTTATGTGAGTTTTGTCTTCACTTCCTGTTTATTTATTGTTTTGGCTTTAGACATTTTCAGACACCAGTAGCAAGTTCTTATAGTAAAAAATATACTAAAATTTAAAAAAAAAACAATTACAATTTCATTGTTGAGGACTGGTGTTTGTCTACAGTATTTCATAAACTTTAATACGTCAAAAAAATTTCGACATCATTTTAAAAACTAAGTCATTTATGATGGAGAAACCAGTTTCCCACTTCTGTATTTCAAATGACTAATAAATGAGACCACTGGGGACTTTCAACACTTCCTAAAATAGCTGTGATGTAGAGGGAAGAGTCAGTTGCCCTCTAACCAGAAGATTGCCGGATCAATCCAGAGCTTCAGCGTACGCTGAAGTGTCTTAGGGCAGGAAACTAAGCTCTCATCGCCTCTATTACCACTACAGTGTCCTTATAGAACCGGGCCGCTTCAGGACGGGCTTCTGACATAAAAAAAATAAATAAATAAAACTCATGCCAAACCAATATGCGACTCTTGCCACGATATCAATCCTGAAAGGGAAATGTTGAAAGAAGTTGTTTGTGTGATGACTTGTTTTCAACGTGATGTTTTTCCTGGACTCAGAGCAAATGCCATTGTCTATGAGTCATGAGAGTACATCCAGGCATCATGTGAGATTAGATTGCTGCAGTTATCCAATCAAATAAGCAATTCCTTCTCTTGATTTGGGAAAAAGCTGATTTCACCATTCCTTATCAAAATGGATTTTGCAGGCGGCCATCTCATTTGACTAGAAGATGATATTCGATTAAATAACAACCAGCTATGAGCCCTCTGTCCAGATCTGGCTTTGTCCTAATGAATCCAAACTTACTCCCCTCTAGTCTCCAGCAGCCACTACCATCTCTATCACAGCCAATCTGATAAAGGGATGAGAGAGGATATCATGTGTTCCTCACACAAATCCTGCCTGTAATCCGTACATTGTTGTTGTTCTACTTCCCTTACTGTAATCTCCCTCCAAGTCCATTTTGTCCATCCCCATTCAGCTCACCGAAATACAGTACGTCAGACACAATTTGACAAAGATAAAGACACAGAAAGACCATTAACTTCAAGGAAAAGTTTCAAAGACATTTTATGTTCACTGTGAAAAAGTGTAGCTGAATAGTGCTGGTATGTGGCATTAATACTACAACACGCTGACCATCTGATAATGAGGCAGGACAGAACGGGGATAGGGATTACATTCCACAACAGAGAGAGGGACCAGCACAGGCCATATGTGGTCTGGTCCCTGCAAATCCCATTTGACCACAATTCATCTAAATAAGACAGCATAAAAAGGGTAGAGAGCAGATTTAGGGATGGAAAGAAGTGTTTGAAATAAATGGATGACATGGTGTTAGACACAAATGTTACTTCAGTGAGCAGATTAATTCTCTACCTTTAGTCCAGCAACGCAGTGGGCAACCCTGAACAAAGCTCCACCAAATGTTATTTTCTCCATGATTTTTTTTTTTTTTGTCTGTCCCTTCCCCCTGAGCTAACTTGATTTTTCCTTTCTTTTTTTTTTTTTTCGTTTTAAACCAGTGACACATTCTCCAGTGTTTACTTAACTGTATAGCACGCTCCATCTGTTAAGGTCTGCAGATCCAAAGTGATTGCTGTCTCACATAATATCTCTGATCTGGCTGGATATTTGTCATAAGTGTGACCCTGGAATCAACCACCTGAAGCGAAGGTAAACTTGCATTCACAAACACGCACATAGCCAACCATTTATTCCCGAATACACACATGCAAGCGTGGATTTTCGGTAGATGCTCGAAAACATGTACTCCATCATCAACGGGCCTTTTATTTTTATCCAGGTGATGACAGTTCCAATCATGTATAGCATCTCAGGCCATTAGCATCAATGATAAGCTTTGACAAAGGGAACAAAAACCCGCAAATGCATGCAGACATAGTGAGAAGCAAAGTGAGTTAGGCTAAGCCTGAAAAGGTGCTCTGCACCATTGATGGCACAAACAATGAAACAGAAGACATAAAGAAAATAGCTTTGTTTTGTTTTACGGATGAAAATATCTTTGAGAATATTTCATGTCTAATATAAAATGCAGTGGCTGAACAGACATTTGTATTTAGATTGGCTCTTTGCCCGTGACTAACAAGAGGGAAGCCAGGTGTTGTTGAGCCTCAGGGTCAGCTTAGGGCTCTGCTGGCTGGGCGATAGTGGCAAAGCTCCACTGAACACTGTAGACTTGACTGTATGCCACAGGATTCAATTTACAAGCTGCTGGCTTAAGCTGGCACAACGAACAACCCTGTTGTTTTCACCGGGATGCGCTGTCTGTTTTGGAGGCTTTTTGTCCTGCAGTTAACGAGCACTCTAGCGGGAGAGAAACTGAAATGGTCGATTACAGCTGTGATAATGGCATACTCTTTTGTGTGTTCAGAATGGTAAAAACTGAGAGGAAAGAAAACAAATGGGGGGTGGAGGGGTGGAAATCAAGTCTCGGTTTGCCAACCTGAAAAGCCTGGTGATTTTCTGTGATGTGCTGACGGAGTCGGCACTGTCTGCATGTGGATCGGGATCCTAGTCAAGTGGATCATGCATGCCCGATACCCCAGCAAGGCTCTAACATCTAGTTTCCTTCTCCAGTCTCACAGAGGCACACAAATATAGATTTATTCACTTACAAAGGTGTTTTAGAGGCACACCAGGGCATTGCTCTGCATTCCTGCTGTATACTTGGATTTTAGACTTATTCAAATTTCAAAACAATGCTGCAGGCATTTCCTTGCATATGAGAAAAAGCCGATGGAATACATTAAATTAACACAAGCATGATAAAAAACTAGTTTCAAAACCAACATGTGGTTAGCCAACAGATGCATTGCCAGACTGCAAAGTGATTCAGGGCAGGCTTTAAGAACAAACCCAAATAACATTTTTTTGGGGGGGGGGTACCCTTATGAAATTCGCATGCGAACTTTGCACAGTTGTTAGTTGTTTGTGATTTTGGGGGGAACAACACTTCAAGAGCTACTGTGCAGAAGGAGCGTTCAAATGGCTGCAGAACATACATCTACTTAAATTTCTGGATCACCCAGAGGAAGCACAACAAACACATTCACCTGCTCAAAAAAAAAAAAAAAAGTCCAGAGAAAAATAGAGCACAACACAAACACTAAAAAATTCATAGTGAGCCAAGCACAGAGTGCAGAAAATCAATCCTAAATCTATTTCACTTCAAGATCAAAATTCCTACACATAAAGGGTTTAAAAAAGACCACATGGATTTTTCTCAATGACTATAAATCCACCGGTGTCTGCAGTGACGAAACGTGGCTTTTGTTGACAACACTGGCCAAACTGTGTCAGCTAGTGTACAGTGTTGAGGGTTCAACATAATTAATCTCTGACTGCGGGACATTCAGTCACAGCTTCAGTGTCATTCTGGTGATGAGGTCGTGCTGAGTGACCAAGCACTGTCTTCCGCTGATTAGTCAAGAGAGTTTACAAAGCCACTACAACCGTGGGCAGCCATTTGTCTGCTGCCCTGTAATTAATCCATTTCCACTGGAGCCTGTTGGGAGATCACTAAGGAGGCTCTTGAAAGGCAATTATTAGACACACAAAAACTAAACAATGTGACTCACCCAGGACAAAAAGACTGTTTAAGTGACAGTGTGGCATTCAGTGAATTTCTAGACCCTTACCTCTGATTATGATGGTTGATTGGACAATTGTGAGAGAGACAGGTAAAAAGCAAATTTCACAAGAAAAAAAGTGGAGTCTAAGCGGAGTCATTTATCCATAAAGCTGATGGTCTTATTTGCCACGGCAGGCTATTTCTGAGTGTTATAAATGGTTGACATTTCCAGTAGGTTGTACTGAAGATGCTTTGCACAGCACCATAGTGGTAAGAAAGGTAATTCATGCACAAGACTGTATCTATAAGAGCAAAAAAAAAAAAAAAAGGCCCACTGACCAAGAACACAGTTGAACGGCCGTGTTATTTGACCCTGAGAATGAAGGTCAACTCTTAATAGATATATTATTCATTGATATATTTTTTAGTCTTCATTATCTACTCTTAAGAATGGAAAAACAACTTTTTTCAATTATACAGGTGGCCTGACAACAGGTCTAAGTGCACTCTTTTATCACTAATGTGGCCAGAGAAAACAGGTGTCCAATCTCTCCCGACAGTGTGTCATCCCACTCCCACCAGGCATGTATCAAGTCACACATTCATCTATGCATTAAGGGGAGGCAGCTCCCAGAACACTACTGTCCAAAACCTCAGTCGAAAAACAGACATAAACAAGCATGACAGTTGGTTTTGGGGATGCAAGGAACCCTGATTGACAGTGCTCTGTCGGCAGGATTAGAGACGTTCATTTTGTCCTGAACTCAATTATATTTTACAAAGGCTGACATCCCCAGTTAATTGCAGCCTTTCCACATGAGGGAATTATTTGCTCTCCTCAATTCCCTGACCATGTGTACTCTGTTCCACATGTGAACCCTTCATCTAATATGTGGAAATATTGCAAATTAGATACGTGGAAAAGGGCAAAGGAAAAATAAGACCTGGGAAAAGCAAAAAGTTACGGAAGTGTGTTACAACTTCCAGAGAGAAAGAAGCGGATTTGTAATTTTCCTTAGTCTCTTAAGTGTGACTGGATCTTAGCTCAGAAACAGCTTAGTTCAGAGACAGATCCAGAGTGACAGCATTACGATGATTGACGTGGTGATGAGGAGAAGGAGAGGAGAGCAGGAGAGCAGAGAAAGGTTACGTAGCGCCACTGGCTGAACCAAAATGAAAATGTGAGGCTTGCCCATGGAAGGATGTGACTGGAATCTCAGGCTGGTTTTGTGTTGAAGAGGGAACATCTGGGTAGTAATGTCAAGGGAGCCCACGAGCTCATATATGACTGCAATATTTGCCCACTTATTCAAGTAAACATAAGTATTCATGTGACTACGGGTTTGGTGTTGAAATTAAGCAACAACAAAAAAAAAAAACTCTTGGGTGAATATCCTAGATTATCCAGCAATTTCTAACTAACACCAACCAACTCCTCTCTGCAGACATCCAATGGTTGACATGAGTCACCACACACAGTCAGATTACCAGGCCCCTAATCCACCTCTGAGGCTGACTGGGTGGGTGAGAGGGCTTGGGATGATCTCCCACACCGCAAATAATCCAATACCTAGCATTTCAATGATGAGAGGGAGGGGGCATGTTGTTGCTCTCGTTTCTGTCACTGTTGCTGTACTAAGGTGCCATGAAGCTGTGGATTAGATTTGTTGCTGTTGCTGACATGTGGAGAGACATCTGTCGCTAAGAGGTGCAAAACCAAAGCCCTGCACAGGCCTGCACAGTATCTCTCTGCTACCCTTGAGCCGCCCCTGACTGTTGAGGAACTAATCCTGTATCACTGTTTTGTACTTTTGTTTGTTACAATGGGTATCAGTGACATCACTGCAGTTGACATTGGGCTCGCCAACGAACATCAACACTGTTTGTCTTTGTCTGTGAGATAGCGAGTGAAAAACATTCCTAGATGGGAGCAAAACACTGCCAGTGAGACACCAAAGTAAAGAGACAGGAAGTATTTACTCTTAATAATCTCATCAAACATTTGAATGAAGGGTTACTTTTATCAATAGTAAAAATCCTTTTTTATCACCTTAAATTGGTAGCAATATACTTCCCTGCAAGTAATTAGATGTCTGGCTTGGAGAATCTTTTTGTTTACACAGAGGACATGGTTCACTGTGTGCTTCAGGTTCTTTTTTTTTTTTTTTTGTATTCCATGGCAGTATAACTCTGTGTTCCTTGACTCATTCAGTGAGAGTGCCTGGGTCATGTAGTACCTTTCAGGGACACTGATCTCTCATCTGGTCACCGTGACCCCCCCTAGAGAAGCATATGCACATGATTACACCAGAAGTTTTGGACTGAAAAGAAATTCTAAGTTAACTAAGAAAAAACATTTCCTCTTCTACTTTGTTTTATTTTGTTTTGTTTAGCTATGTATGATGGTTTAAAGTTGACAGAAAAGTCTTCTACAACCAATTTTGTTTTAGCCTGAAAGCATGTTGGGTAACAGAACCACCAGAGGCTCCCCGTTGATGCAAAACCACAGAGGAAGAGAGGCCAATCATTCTTAGTGTCATTGCCAGGTCTGCAAAGAGCAGTGTCTCTTAGCTTCGAGGAGGAGAGTGGACAGCCAGAGTAGCCAGAGGGCCTGCACAACTTCGACTGGTGAGTGAGAGCAGACCATTTACACCTGACCTCGGCATACCCTTGATTCTGAGCTTGAGCAACTTCCGAATAGTCTGGAGTGTTGTTGCTGTAATGATGTAAACACTTCATATTGGTATAATTCTGCGAGACAGAGTAATTTTGTAAGTTATTGTTTTGAGAGTGGGTGTTGCTCCACCTGGGAGATAGGCAAGTCATTAATGGTGCAAAGGCAGTTTCCAGTCACTGTAAAAGAAATCATAATATTGCGGCAAATATACAAAACTACTGTCTGTAATATCCGTGAAGCAGAACTTATTGAGTCTCTCTGCAGATGCTGCTTAAGGTCAGAGCCATATAAAAACAGAGAATAACTTCTACATGGAGAGGTGTTAATTGCAGAAGAAAAACAATACTTGATAAGAAAATACTCAGATAGCCCTATGCAATGACAAAGTAGGGCCATTTTCTCATAAATGATCCTGATTCCCCACCATGTAGCCGGGTCACTGAGGACACCTTTTACATTTTACATAAAAGCGCATGGTGGGGAAAAAAAATTTTAAAAAAACTTGACTCTTGCCCTCTTAAAGTTAGTTTAATGCCAGCTCAGACAAATAATTACATTATTTATGTAACAAAAATAAAGCCAAAATGCAGAACGCATATATATATATATATATATATATATATTTATATATTTATATATTTATATACTTGACTCAATGACAACCAAAGAGTGCGACAACTATAAAAGCAGAAGTCTTTAACAAAAGACTTCAATATAGAGATACAAAATGTAGATACAAGATGCAGTCCTTTGGACACGTAAGACAACCATGGAGATGTTTATTCATATTACACAGTGCCATATTTGGCAAAAACCCAACACCCAACCCAACAAAAACACAGCACAAACACCCCATTCCAGCTGTGAAACAGATTAGAGGAGGGATGATGATTTGGGTATGTTTTACAGCCACAGGACTGATGATGGTAACTGACAGTTGATAATTTTATCAGTACAAATGCCATTATCAGTTCTGTGCAATGAGCCAATGCTTTATCCCTTATCCATTTGTCAAGTTTCAATGAAGAAACAAGTATGGTTATAAATGTTTTTAGCCTCAACAAAGCTGCTCTACTGTCTCAGAGACTAAAAAGAGCACTGCCAACAGGTCAATAAATGCAACACCTCCCCAGGTTACAGCAGCATCTCCACTACACACCACATCTAGATACAAATGTGATTCTGTCACTTCATTGCATGTCAAAATAAACTTATGTCTTATGGCTCTTAGCTGATTTGGTATGTTGACTTTCATTTTCACCCCACTGGCATTGATAATGATGTTGACAAGTTTAGAGGCGTATGATCCTGACTCTTGGTTAAATTTAGAACAGGTTCTGAGGTGGGACTGGTTTTTGACTGCCATCTCTATACAGGACCTGAGAAGCATGCAGTTGTAGAGTCAACAATGACAATTATCCCTCTGACAGCTAAACCTTGGTCAAAATGGGTCATGTAGCAGGACAATGATCCAAAGCGTGGTAGTGAATCTACATCAGAATGTATGAAAAAAGAATCAGTGTCCTGTAATGCTACTCTTAAAGTTTAGATCTCAGCATGGCTAAAATGGTGTGAAGGGATGCTAAGAGTTATTTGAACTAATGCCAACACCTCAACTGAAGCAACGCTGTCAAGAGAAGAGGGGTAAAACATCCTCTACAACCATTCCTCACACTGATCGCGACAGAAATGTAGCTGCTAAAAGTTGTACTTCATGGTTTTGAGTTTTGGGGTTTACTTAAGTTTTCCACACTGCTTTTGGTTTTGGTCTAGTTTTTGTTGTTGTTGTTGTTAATTAAATAATAACAAATAATGCAATATGTCAAGTATTGTCATTCAGATGAAAAGAAAAAATCTTGACGGGTGTATACTTTCAAAGCTGTACACATTGGAAATATATTATGTATTGTCCATGTGTTCAGAAACTATATTTGTGGCTAAATATGTCCCATGGAAGAGCAATGAAGAGGACAGTCGAAAAAAATCGACCGCCAACTGCTCTCTTTTCTGCTACGGGGCCTGGCAACAAACCTTACAGATTTTTTTAATAGCATACTAAAATGCTGCATAAAGACTAAATTGTAGCCCTCAATGGGCAACAGATGATGGAATTAAAGAGATTTAGAGCTCTGGGGGGAAACAGGCTGTATGTATTTGATGTGGGTCTAGGAAAGAGGGAAGAGAGGAAAGAGGGCAGCAGAACACACCAAGGCAGCATCTGGCCCATGCAAGGGCACACAGCTCTCTGGGAAGTCTCTACAGAATGAGTTAGGGCTGACTGATAGCTCTTTTTAACACCCACTATGTGCACAGACTAGCACTCACCTACTAGTAACACCTGCTGCACCCATATGGTGTTACAATATCACCCATCACCTCAACAGAACTAGGACATGTGAAGCGTAAAAAAAAAAAAAAAGTTCTAACTGTGAAATAACATGTGCAAGAACATCGCACAAAAACTCATTCCAACCCTACCCCTACTCAAGGTAACCATAGAAACCTCTCACCTGTCGCCTCATCGACAACAATAGGCAGACAGCCAGGTCAGAGTGACACATTTTCTCTCCCTCGCAAAAACACAGGATGATTTTTCTTGTGCAGTGCAGTTCCCCATTCTCTGACATATCCCTACCAGAGCATAAGCAGACAAACATAGTTTAGTCCACACACTAGATTTACCATTTGCCTTTGCTCATACCATCCTGCTGTTCCCTGTTAGGCTCTTGCCTCGCTGTTTGTGTTTCATTAACCAACACTTGCACTGTCACAGATGTGCACATAGACACATTGGGACAAAGACACATTTCAGTTTCACCACTTTTGCCAAAGGAAGTTGGCAAAAGAGCAACATTTATCCTGACCTGGCATATTCTGATCCCAAGTGAAAACATGGCCCAGTATAAAGAGCCGGTGGGCTTCAGCAGCCTCTATTCAATAGAGACAAAACCTGGATCTGTGGAATGATTTGGCTTGTTGGGCCAATGAATAGAGCCAACAACCCCGCATTGACAGACCTCGGTAACCCCTATACTATGAGCTACTGCCTGATTCTGTATTACATAGTTGGAAAAGAAGAAGCATAAAAAACTCAACATCTGGTATTGATGGAGGTTGAACTGTGCTTCCATGTGAGCTCATGATTGTGCCATGTGCTGCATAAATAAATTGTCATCAAATAATCCATGGAAACTCCAGATTCTCACTACTCTCACACACAAACATCTGCTTTTATCTCATCCCAACTGTGGAAGGAAGTCAAAAATAATGCAGAAAACAAAAGAGAGGCCGGTGAGACTGACACATTTAAACAAGCTCCGGCGCAAGCCATGAAGCTAAAGCGCAGCAGCTGTGGAAATGTTAAGCTGGGACAGCCTTTGTCCTGGGTGATAAGAGACGGGGGGGCGGGGTGGGCCTTCCCACCTTGGCTTTCATTTTCTTGCCGCTTTCATCTCCCTGCACACTGCAGACCCAATGACTCACCGAGTGAGCAAAACATGGCCAAAACCAATAACCACCGGATAGCATCTCTTACACTAACAAGCTTTACACTTGGGGATACCATCAACTCCCTGGTTTTCTCACACAGTTAATTAGGGATGGACTGGGAAGCTATCTATCTACCCTGTTTTTATCCCTTCAGTGGTTTACAAATGTTCTACTCCTGCATGTCACTCTACTTCTTTCACTTTGCATGTCCCCTCTTATGCACTTCTCACTCATTTCAATGCATACTTCATTCACTTTATCTGCATCTACCTACCATCTTCCAGTCTACTACCAATGCTGCTGTTACTGCCCCTGTGTCCAGCCCAAGGCCACTACTGCCTCTTAATCCCATTAGACCAAACACAATCAATTATCCAGCCAGCCATAAGGATCTGAGAGCATTAAAAGGTTAGCTCAGGAGATTTAAAGCCATTGATGTCTTTGACAGGAATGTCCCCCCTCCCAAATGCACATACACACACACACACAACACACAGCACCCCTCTTTCTAACTCTCTGCTTACCAGCGTGTCAGTGTCTGCGTACGTGTGTTCGTATGTCAGCATGTGTTCATCAACATGACACCGAAGCACCAACTAGAGCCACCATGCATCGGCAGCGGATCTTTAATCATGTCCCTGCAAGTCTCTGCAAATTACTGCCTTGTGATGGTAATCGATAAAGCGATAAACACAGCCAGGGACTGCAGCAACTGGAGCAAAGAAATACCGTTGCAGCCACTGGTTGATTTTTTTCTTCTTTTTTTTCCCTCATAATCTGATTCTTTCTTGCTAAGAGTGAAGGGTATAAAAAAAAAAAAAACAGAGACATGAACTCTCTACTTCCAAACTGAACAGGCAGGCTATGGAGGAGAGAACAATGGGCCCTCATACACTGTGCTTGAGATGAAGAAGTTGTGGAGATACTGGTGCAGGTCAATCAATACTATCAGAGAGAGAGACTGATATAATCTCATAGTAATCTGTAGACTCATCTCATCCCCTTCTGTCTGCCCCACCACTGCCTGGCCATATACTCCATGCCCCAGTGGCACTCCATTCATAGCTCGATGTAATTTTCTCCCTCCCTCCCTTTTATCTTTACCACACGCTCCTCTCCTACTCTTCCTTCTCACTGACTGTTCCTTCTCATGCGAGAAAATTAAACATGATCATTCCTCTTCAAAGGCGCCACCATTAGCCACATAATGAATATTCAGTTAATGTAGCAGAGAGAGGAGACTGTGTGAGTGGTGACAGCAAGAAGTGAAAGGTGAAACTCACACAACTCCAAAGTCTTACAGGATAACTAGAGTGGGCAAATGAATATGCACTGGGATATCATTATCTATAGAGTTTTAAAGCCAAACACAAGTAATTAGCTATTAGAAATACATTACGAGTTTGCATTAACCCTCTTGTGACGTTTACTGATGTCATTATAGATGTCTCATCAGGGTGAAATATGTCATTTATGGCTCATCAATATTTTCAGCGATGAATCATTGATCATGGGGCTATTATGAAATACTTCCTCAAACCTCATGCCCCTGATGCGACCTCCAATGAAGAATTATTTAGCCGAGGTATGAAAGGCGCTGAAGCACTTGTGACTCCAACTTAAACTCCGCTCCAAAGAGCTTGTGGCTTTGGCGTCCAAATACAACTGCCAAGCACCTTCTCTGCCGGGATTCAAATGCGTTTCTTCATGCAGGCACGATAGTCACTTTCCAATTTCAACTTAATCTTAAACCACCAATTTCTACTGCCGTGGTGGTGATTGAAATATGAAACCCTGCATATATAGAGGCCATTACAGAGAATACAAGGCCCCAGCTGCTGTCTGTTTGCCCTGGGAAGTGAGAGGAGAAGAAACAACAGGGATCAGCTACGGCCAGGAACATATTTCTATTTATTTATTATTCAATAATGCTGAATTGGCCCCTGACCTCCACGTGCAGCTCACACCACACTACCTTCAGAAGAAAATGGCAGCCTTGCTGAATCAGGAGGAAGTCAAATAGAATCCCTTGGGCTCAGCATTATGAAGGGTTTTATCTGAGTTTGATGCAGCTCCTCTTTGAGAAAGGCCCCCCCCCTTTTTTTTGGGGGGGGTCATTTCAATTTTATAAACACTTGTTAAAAGCACAAGCATTCACTGTCTCCAACAATGCAATAAACTCAGGTATACCGACATAAAAATAGCAAATAAATGAGTCACTGCCAATAAATAGAGCAGCCATCAACTTCCTAGGAAGCGTTTACCTGAAATTGCTCTTGGACGTGCTCTTTACCTTATTGTTCCATTTCCAAATATATAATATGTAATATATAAGAAATGTGTAGTGGTTTTATCCGTCAGCTATGCCTCTTCTATTTTCTGCATAACAACTTGATGGGAAGCTACTTTTAACCTAATTCCAGCTGGTGAGAAAAGATTACAAAGTAATTGTTGTTCAAGGGCAAAATAATTAAATCAAATCACATAGCCTATTACACAGACATAAACAAAGAGTTAGGGTATTAATTGGGGTGGGAGGTGGGGTGTAAATACTAAAACTACACAAGATCTCTGCAGCTTTCAAGGTTGCTTCAGCTGTTACTAAGTTCAGTATGATGGCTTGCATTAAGTCACCAGCTCAATGGACTTTATCTGGACCTTAAATACAAAGCCCATGCTCTACAGGAACGTGGCTCAAGGTTAGCATCATAGTGTCATTCATGCCCAATGTCCGGCACACGCAGCCTGCCACACTCCTCAAGTGGCTGCCAAAGAACAGTCACCAAGGTTATGCCTGTCAGAGGCAATGAATATCCCACTTATCTCAATCAAAGTCCTGCACAGAACTTTAAGGGATTGATCCCGCTTGTGCTTCAAACTTAACAAAAATAAGGACATTAACTCGTCTGGAACAGTCACACTGCTGCACCTGAACTGAACAGCGTGACAAATAGCATCTTGAATAAATATTCTGCACCAAATCAAATCTTCAATTAATCAATTAGAAATTTCACCTACTGAGGGAAACAGATGAACAGATTTGCATATCTTTTTTTGCCATCCATCTTTGCATATTCTTTTTTTGTCATCTTTCTCATCTAACAAAGAGCACACTCATTGATAGAAATGTCTCTGATAGCTATTACAGGTCAGACAGAAAAATGACATGCATCTTCAGAGAGACAGGACTGTGTGTGAGGAGGACCCCATAAGGAAATGGATTTATCGAGGAAATGGAAATGGAGAGGAAAAATGGCTCACGCTGAATATTTCTACAAATAGCTCCGAAAGACTGCAGAGAAAAGCAAATAAAAGAGCTGAAAGCACTCCTCCTTGCATTGCACTTTACCTGTATTCAATATGAACAAATACATTCAGTCAACAGTGGTTCATAATTTATCGCCATGCGCGATAATGACTTTGCTTAAATATCAAACTCCTACTAGGGAGATAAATTAATGCATCTTCATGTCCCCAAAGTCATTCTCAGCCTAATGAATTGTGCAATAATGACAATAAATTACTGCACTTTGCTTCCACAGGAAACAGTCTATACGTTAGATGACAGGCGATGTAAATGTGTTATTTATGCAGCATGAATCATAAGCCAACAACGGAACACCAGTGGATCTTCAAAATTAAAATAAATCCTCATTTAAGACTCCCATCTGTTTAATATTCTGCACATAACATTAAATTATTTATTGTGATGCACAAATGGAAGAATTGGTTATGATGGACTGTGATAATTATCCTCCCAGTGACAGAAGAGTAAGGTAGTCATATTCTTTGATAGATCAGCTTGTTTGTGGCCAGTGTTGTGAGATTTCTCTCTTAAATGCTGCAGCCTTTTTGAAAATGATCGTAACAGGATATTTATGTGTGATATATTTCTGTATGTCTGTGTGTGTGTGCAGGTTGTCTGATCCCTGCAACATCCTCCATCTCTAGGGGCAGCGGTTCTGTCTCTCATCAACCATGCCCAGCCAATGTGACTGTCACTCCCGATCTGCACTGAGAGGGGAGCCTGTGCCTATTTTTATAAATGTATTCATATTCATTAGTCCTGAGTGTCATTCATAGCAGCAGTTCTTTAATGTGGCGCATAAACCATCAGAGGCGGGAGAGGCCCATGTGCTCTCATCGTACAAATTAATAACACAGGCAGTAACTGAAAAGGTGTCTTCTGTCAAACAACAATGGTACCTGATCTCCATCAACACATAGACCAAAAAAAAAAAAAAAGGAGAGTGGTCTCCCCTCTGGGAATCACTACTATAATGCAGTCGTCCAAGCCTTTGAAATATGAAATCATTAATTTAAGTGAGAATTAATTACATCACTTTTTTTTCACCTTGACCCAGCATCTTGGTGGCAGTCGCTTTTAATTGTGCAGAATAACTAGTGTGAACATTCGCTACTAATGAGAGCAATTAAGGATCAGACTCCTAACACAAGATTCAACTTCCTTTCTCTTGTTCAGAGGCACAATACTTTTGCTTGACTGGTTTGTACATGTCACAAAAGTCACATGATGAACCAAGGCTAATAAATCCAGAGTCAAACAAAGTACATCTCGAGTCTTTGATCTGATACTGAGGGGAGGGGGCCCTCACATTTCTTCCAGGACTGCCACAACAGTACATTTTGACCTCGAGTACAGTTATTGTATCATTAAGACAAATCAAAGGTGAATACTTTTCTCTAAAGTGCACAGCCACTTCTTCATGCACCATTTTTGGGCACAGTGCCTTCTAAAGTAATGGAAGTTGGCTGCTTCTCACAGCCTTGCCATGTTTTTTTCATGCCCATTGTTTCTGCTCCACCCCACTTAAAATCAGAGACACAAAGCAACCCTACCTCTCTACCATATTTCACTCTGGACAACATTAATAAAACAAGCTTTCAATGAAGCAGAATGGAACGCCACATTGGGCGATGGAGAAGCGGTGTGATTAAAGCTTTTAAACAATGCCACCCTTTGCATTTGCACATGTCAGCTCTGCAGTCTGTTTGTAAGAGGGCTTGTGACATACATGCCTCCTTTGTTGCTTGCCTTTTCGTTAATGCAGAGAAGGCAACATGGAATCTGCTTTAACATTAAGTGCAACAAAAGGACATTCAAGTATAAAACCTGGAACACTGAGAGGGAAGCCTCGAGAGGAAGATTCAAGCATTAAAGTGTCCGGGTTGCTACAGTGACTAGGTTTGTTCCACAGATCCATGTAACTCTTCTAATTCTTCCACACCCTCTAAAAGTGTTCATATTTTTCAGAATTCTTATTGTTTTGGAAATTAAAGTGTCACCTTTTCTTTCCCTTTGGAGACTAAATGTTTATCAGGATTATTGGAAAAGACTGGTCACTTGTTCTAATAATTTCCTCTCAGTGATCTATGGACGACAAGCCCCTGAGTGATTCAAGCAGTGAAAATAAAGCTTTTTAATTGAATTTCATGAAATTAAAGACTGGCCAGAGCAACTTCATTCAAATGATATGACTCTTCAATTTCTGCAGCTCCCACAGGCGTCGGGCATGCCCACCATTGCTGCAAAAGATATGTGCTTGAACACTATCTTTCACAGGAATAGGGAATTAGTCTTTGAACCACTCTTTGAAAGCTCGTCCTAAATGAAAATTACAGAAGCCTGACCAGCACTTTGTGAAAGACTTGAGGACAATAATGATGAAATGTAAGTCCATATGTGGAGCACGCTCTCAAACAGGGATGACATACCCCAACTGTGCTTTTGTCCTGAGGCTGTTGCTTAATTCAGGCATCACAAATCAGTTTTGAACTATCATATGTCTTGTATGTCATATCTGACGCTCATACAATTTGGCTTTATTCTCAGGAGTAAAGCTCTGTGTCAGAGGATAGTGATTTCACGTGTCCACTGCATCTCCTGTCTGGAGACTGGGGACCAAAGTTGTCAGGGGGCCTCCTTGTACTGTACAATACATGTCTCCAACAGCGGAAGCTGGGGCTCGTTTGTTTAGTTACTTCACTCAGGCTCTGTGACAAGAGAAGACAGTGACCGAGGCATTTGGGACATGGGAGCCCCCTGCAGAATTAAACAAGCTGTGTCTCCAGCCCCGGTGACAGGAAATCTCACTCAGATCACCAAAGGCAGAACTGATTGCATCTGACAGGTGCATCTTCTTCCTTCAGATGCAATGTCTTTGTTTTGTCTGGATTGCTTGAGCGCAGGCAGGCAGTGGTATTTTTGGGAAGCCTGTGTATATGCATGTGTGTGTAAATGCGGTAGTGTCTTTCTACACTTATCTTTTAAAATTTATTAGGTGATCATTCAATTACTTTTATTTTGATCCTCAGGGAGTTGGTTGTGTCTAACAGGCAGAGCAGTGAAATAAATGGGTGAATCCATAGAAAAGACTGGCGGTAGGAGAAGTGGAAGGGTTACTGTTTGGGCTCAAACTGGGCACACTAATCCCTTTGATCCCCCCATTTTACTGTCAGCTGTTTCCTAGCTACCAATGGATCTGCACAGACTTTAGGATTTGTGCTACTGTAGACCACAGCAATCTCTGCCCCACTGATGTAGCGCTCTCCTTTCTTTCCTCCATCAATACACCAATCCAGCATTGACATCCATAGCAGTTTTCATCTCTCTCTACGTTTCCCTCCCTCACTCCATCTCACAGCCATCAGCAGGGACGTATGGAGAGCAATTAGTATCATAACTGTCAGGGATGCATATTACACATTGTACAAATGTGTTCAACAATTTGTGAAAAACTATTAGTACTTGAAAATTTATGCTTTAACCTGCTCACGTACAAAAAACAGTCTGAACACATGTAAGATGACTTTACAGATGCACGCAGAAAAAAATACAGGGAGATGACACAGGAACGAATCTGTGAAAGGCTGGGTAGCCAGGTTTTTCAGCATGCACCTAAATGCAGCATGAGTTTGTGAATCTATGAGGAGCTCAGGGCGTGAAAAGAGCGTCTAAAGTTCAAATGCACATGCGAGTTGATCTGTGCACATCAGGTCATGTGTGCACAACCACTTAAACATTAGTATGTGCAGAAAGCTTTTTGAGCATTTGCTTATTTAGATTTTTTTTACACATGTTCAAATTGCTAGGTCTTTATGTGTAGTTTAGAATGTATAATTTCAAACTGCCAAAGCTGTGCACAAATTGTTGCAAATATTCATAAATTGTGTCACACATGCTTAGGACACGAATAAGTCTTTTTTTTCATTATGGCTGTAACATTGCAGGAAGACAGGTAAAAGTAGAAACAATTCTGAGTCCCATCAGAAAAATGACACTTCAGACTGAAAAAGCTGATTCTGATTTTTTCCGCTCATATGAGATGCCGTAGCTGTGCCCCAGTTTCATTAGATGTGCAAAAAAGGCTGTATTCAAATACGGGTTTGGTCTGTTGGCGAAGCTCCATTTAGCAATAATGAAACAATCCACATGAATTTGTGCCGATGCACGCGCTGGAATATGAAAATGTGTTTGGTTATGAGCATATGTGCACGGGTTTGCTGTGTGCATGTTTGTGAATGTGCTAGCATGCATTAAAGCACTAAGGGGGGAGTTTTATTTGATTCCTCTTTCGAGCTGCCTTCAAAATTTGAATAAATAGGCAAATGTATCTGCACAGGATCTCTTTCATCCTTGTCACTACTGGTTGCTTTCAGTGGTGCAGCCTAGCACAGACTTCCTACTTAACCTCTGAAAAGCGCTCCCAAACCGATGCTAAATCATTTCAGGGAGAAATACATGGTGGACTCGATTTGCGTATGGGGGTGGGGGGATTGGTTGGTTCATGCTTCACTGTCAAACACTGGCTTTCTAAGGCATAACGCCTATTAATCCTGTAAGCATGTACAAGGAGAATGAATAACACATGTTTCTCAATTTGCTGATTTCAATAGGAGCTGCTAGGCTGTATTGATTTTACATGAACTGTACACTTACATAATTTGTATCATTCAAGCAGCCAGACTTTTAAACTACTCCTTTTTCTCTGGGGCCTTTGATCATTGTGCATATTTCAATTAAGTGTCTTATATCTTACCAGTTATCTTTCTTTTACATATAAGTGAAAAAGTAATGATGTGCGCTGGTATCAAGTTAGAAGAGACAAAGCAGCGTTTGTCTGAGTCTGAATCCCACCATATGCTTTTAGTCTCAACCTGAAGGCCATTCATGGCACAAAGGGGCCAAGGAAAGGGTATCCAGATGTGGCAGCAGCCATCGAGAAGAAACCTGCAGTACTGCTGTCAGCTCCCATCACTGTCACACTTCTTAACTGTCACTCTTGTGATGTTACAGGCAAGGACAGCACTCAAAGATCACTGTACATTAAAGCGCTGCCAAACCTCAATGACAACCTGCTCCAATTCAGCATGCACACCAACCTTATCAGAAAAAGTCCTGTTTGATGCGACTCTTTGCGTGAATCTCCTCCCATTTATCTCAGCTGATACTATTGCATATTCTGTGCTTTGACATCTACAAAAATATTGTTTGATGCCTCTGTTGTATGCTCGCCTGCAGTGAATGTGGAGAATTTACCTCCAAACTAACTTTAATTCAAATAAGGCCCCAGGCGCTTGGAAGCAGAGTCAAAAAACGTGAAATTAAATCTCATGTGTCCAAGAGCGGGACAACGGGAGATGCACGTCAGCTCAAGTCATAATCAATACTGAACACGAGGCATCGAGATGCAGCAAAAGGCGTCTCTCCAGACCCCCCAGTGGGTCTGGTAGACCTGCTGCCAAGAGCAGGCTGACGAGAGCTGTGAACTCAGACTTGCAAATTTCCATTCACAATATAGTCCTTAGACAGGAAGTGAGGCAGGAACTGGCCTCAGCCTTTGAAACTGGTGACCTCTAGGAAACAACCTAAGGAACTTGCAGCTTTGATGCTGGAAAGAAGGACTGGAGGAAAAAGCCCACTGTTCTCTTTAGCTTTAAGTGTTATTGATTATTTAGGCTATTTGTATTTCCCTTTTGATTAGTATATGTATGTTGTTTAACAGAAGTATTGGCATGTCCATGTATATTATCACCTACTGCTGGGAGTCACCCTGTTGTGAGTAGCTGGGACAAAAATGGAGCAGAATGTCAAGATGTAGATTCATTCAAGTGAATGCAGAAAGAAAAATGAATTTGTACCACCAGTCGCTTTTACTAGGACAGAAGGGGGAGAAAAAAATGGGCACACCACCCCCACACCTCCATAGTTGTTCCTACATTTCTCTATTCCTTTGTCTCTTTTGCCATTTTATTCACAACACAAGAATACACTCACCAGTCCCCAGGAGGGACAAGCTAGATGTGAGCAGAGATTCAGTGAGCACATTAAGCTGTAAAAAGCATTGTTTTTCTCTGCAGTTTTTTTTTCTCGAGTTGCCTTAGTGTTGTTTAAATGTTTACATATAACAGCTTGGGGGCTTGAAGACATATGTACAGTCCTAGAATACTTTGGGAGTGCTATCCCTCTTTTCCCTGGATGAAGGTAATGGCACCATTTTTTAAAGGCTTTTCAAATAGCCTCTTAGAGTGATGCTTTGATGAAAAAGCATAAACGACATCTTTGGTCCCTTGTCAAAATTAAATTGTATGAATTCAATAAATAGTGCCATTTCAAATTCTCCTTCATACAGTATACAAGGTCATTTCAACTTTTAATGTCTGTCCCAGCTCAAGGCTTCCTCTGAGAATTTTCTTTTGTTCTTGATAGCTGAAGTGCCTCCAAGCCCTGTGTCAGATTGATTAGACATTTAGCCAGGAGAATGAATATGTGAAAAATTTGCCTGTTTTCCCCCCGCAGCGCCTCTTCCCTCAGTCTCATCAGTAAACAAGGAGATACGGAAACAAAACTACTCTCAGCTATGTGATTAAAATTGGCCCCAAAAGCAGAACTTGCCTTTCAAATCAATGCTGTTATTACCAAAAAATCTAATTTGAGTACACCTTACTCAAGCTGTATTTTTCTCGCTCAGTATGACAAAGACAGGCTCTCTGTGGGAAGTGAATCTATCTGATGAGCGTGATTTTGTCGAGTTAAGGTTTTGTCTTACACACAGGTTGTCCCATTTCTTGCATTCTTACGTTTGTGTGCCTGCTTCTGCACAGAAAAATACTAAAGACATGCTAACATGCATATTTAACACCAGCACAGCAAAAAAAAAAAAAAAGAAAAAAAAAAAAAGCTTAAGTTCTTCATAGCAAGTAATAATTTTAGTCAGTGATCCTAATATGCACACATCAGTGTGGCACAGACATAGTGGGAGTTAGGGCTCTTTGCCCCATGCAAATAGCCATTACCAAAGCCCTTTGGGCAAATGGCAATTACTAGGCAAAGAGAGAATGCCAAAACCCTGCAGTACAAGTAAATTTGATTACATTTCCATTATGAACTATAAACACAGTTTTGCTGCTCGACTGAGCCAATTAAAGGCTTCCTGAAGCTAAAAATGGTTGACAGCGCAACAGGCCTTTTTTCATCATAGCTGATTGTAATCATTTGTCACTCTCAAACACATTTCTGGGTGCTCGTTCCTTTTTTTCTTTTTTCCTAATTTAAAAAAGAACGTTTTCATTCATTGATTTCAATTGCTGTTGCCAGTGAGATGATTTTCTTACTTTCTTTCTTTTTTAACATTTTTTTCCCCTGACTTCAGCTGTGATATGTTCCATCTGGGTGGATAAAGCATCCTGTGGCAGCATGAATAAACATGTGTAGACAGCATTTGGCAGCAAAAATGGAAAAAAAAAGAGAGAGAGGGAGAGATGGGAGCCAGGCGTTGAAGACACACAAGAAGTCTGATAAGGAAGTTCAGACTGCCACCATTTCACCTGAGGCTGTGCAAGCCACTTGCTGGTCTTTCCTGGCATGAGACGTGTTGTAAAGAAAACAAGCGTTTAAAGCAAGTTTCGGCAGCTGTTAGCTCTCTGGAGCGGTAAACATGTTTAATTAATTGCAGTCCACAAAACAGGGAAATACATATGTCATAACTATGCACTCTGCCTCATTATGGCATGGCAGTGGAGAAGTTGCAACACTTCCTCATCATAGTGTCACATAGATATAAAAATGATTTGAGTTCAAAAACTGCAATAATTTCATCAGCTGTTGCATTTGCCATCATGTTATCATTTCTAGCATTTCACATGTATGCTGATAAATTACAATTAATGTCATTATGATGACCTGAAAGGCAGTGCTACATGTGTAACGTACAGTTTTCTGTTCTTTGTGATGGAGAATGTGGGTCTAGATGAACAAGTTTGTTATCATCAGAACACAAAAAAGCCCTGCATTATATTAAAACTCAATTATACTTTTAATGACAGAGTTCTCTAATCTTGTACACATTGATTTTGTTCCTTTCTACAGCCATGTTTCTATGTATGTGTGCTTGTTCATGGCTGACGTATGGTAGATGATTTATGATGGGGTACATTAAAGCAGGGAGCTTTAATCACACAAGGATTCAGAGTGTTTTAAACAAATGCGTTTTTTGGTAAGTACAGTGGATTATCATAAGATTTAAAGATTTGGACATGGCTGACAGCTGTCAAGCTGAATAATAACGTACGTCCAGAAAATTATAGCAGCTGTCCGTTGGCAGAATGTCAATGCTGCTATCTAGATTAAAGCTCAATAGACATGAACATAAGCACCAGCAAGCAGGCACACACATTCACTTTTGCAGACGGACACAACAAGATGCAAGCAGAAACATACGACATGCGTAGATCTCAGCAGCTTTGAGCCTTTAAGGTCGAACAAGTAGATACATTGACCGCTTAGAGAGGAAGAAAGTCAAGAATCGCACATCTTTTTATTTGGTATTTTGATTAGGGATCTCTGCAAGTCTTAGAAAAGCTTGCTGAGTGCAACCTGCAGAAAGTTTCCCCTGCAGATCTACCATGTATCCTCTTGTGCATTGGAACAACCAACTGTACTAAACGCAGCAGGAGTTTCAGTAGGAACCTGCTGAAAAACAAGTAGCTACATGCCACCCCGGTTCCCCGGGGGCGCCTGTGTGTCGCCTAATTTATGACATCCTCCGAGGGCCTCCCCTCGCAGGGAATGCCTACAGCATCTCTAACTTTACACAGAGGCACTGCTGTATTGCCACTCATTTGCAAACAAGGATTCCCCGTGAGGATGAAATACCTCCTATTTGAGAGGAACAAGCCCTCTCCTGGTGCTAAGAGGACCTCCCACAATGACTACAACTATGTCTTCATGACAGAACCAAAAGCTGCAATTTCCACCACCATCGAGAACACTCTCCTCAACAGAAAGAGCAGGCAGACAGAGCAGTGAATCTCTCCCAAATGCTAATGTACAGCTGGGAATATTCATGAGGCCAAAATACCAACTACAAGGATGAGAAAGGGGTCTGTTTAAAGAGGAAAGGTAAAGTTCTGTGAAGTAGCCCAGTAGCACTCAACAGAGCCTCATACGCGAATGTTAGCTTGAAAAAATGTTGCTAATAACAGCTAGGGGAGGTGTGCCTTGCATAATAAGTGATGCCTGAGACTCCTTTCAGATAACGTTGGAAGCACTTTAGAGCAATGCGACTTGTTCAAAGACAAACAAGTGCAGGGATTATGCTGATTTTAGCACTTTGGTGCACCGAGCAGCATGATTTTGAGATGGAGAGTGGATCGAGAAGATACCTCTCATTTAAATTAATCTCAGAATCTTTTCCAATGGGACCTGCAGACATAAATGCTTCCAGGGTTTTTTTCTGTCAAACATGCATCTTTATTCCTTTGTAGTGCTACATGTCCCTTTACAAGAAAAGCCATTCTGTGGTTGAATACTATAGCATAAAAAACAAAGCCATTGAATGTGAAAATACTCTACACCAAGAGTGCTGGTGACATTTCAGAAAGCCCACACAGTTTTCCTTTGTCCTTTTTCAACTTACCTTCATTTCTTGTGACGCAGCAGTTATGCTCTTTCAGTCATGAAATACAGAGGCAGGATGCATTTGCTCTCCATGGTCTATCTTTATTTAGCACATTTCATTATCGTCACACTGGCCAAGAGGTCAGCCCGCTGACAGATGACAGTGAAGAGCTCAAGCACCTTTGCAGCGATAGCATAATTCATGTGTAGATCATATTCACACCTCTGCCCCTACATCTCTGATTGTGCTGGACCTGAATGAAACTGCAGCATGCCATTTCACGAACATTACTTTCATACAGCTTCTAACTCAGAATGGTGAGCCAGACATATGCAACGCTGACTTCAAATAACAGCTCTGCTTCACTTTCTCAGAGTTAGATCTATACAAGTTAATGACAGTCTCTGCCAGAGTATTAAGGGGGACTATAGCAGGAGTGGCAGCTCAATCTACAGATGCAGTGAAATAGTCCGTGGTTTCCAGGGGCAGTGGACATTTTTTTGTAATATGACAGGTTAAGCAGAGCAATAAAATCCTCCAAAAGGATTTTTTAATGTCACAAAAGAGTGAATATTGTGCATTGTATAATAAAATATGATGTGTAGCAGATATGAATCCAACCAGTGTCCAGGTAATAGTGTTTTGGGAAGGTCTTCTTCTTGCATCATTGTGGTTAGGGTGTGCGCAATTAACAAGGTGTCGACGGAGGCAACTTAACAAGTCACGAGTTTAATTCTAATTGAGTCTCACGAGGTGTCCGTCGTTCCCTTACATATGAATTCATCTTCTGAATCTTTAAAGACCTGCTTAGTTTTCAGCATAGTTTTCCCTTGGCTCGTGTTTCACGTCATCCTCTATTCAAAAACATGTTTTTTATCACTCTTTTTGAACCACAACAGTGAACTATTGTGTGAAGAAAAAACAAAAAACGAGTTGCGCATCGTACCTTGAGCCTGAGAGCTGGAGATAGAAGTCGACAACAGCAGAATCCAACAGGAGACCCACACCTGTCCGACCTGTCCCGCTCTAAACATGGTCCGCGGCGGTGCCGCCGTGGCCCCGGTGCGGATCCCCAGTCTCCACGCTGGGGACATGTTGCTCTGTGTTGGCCGCACACTCCCGGGAAGCGTCCTGGCTGCTGATGCTGCTGCTGATGCTGATGCTGCCGCGGGTCCTGTTCTTCACACTGGTGATGAGGGTGAGTGACCGGGGAGGGAGCGTGGGGAAGAGAGTCCGTCTGAAAAGCACCAGGCACGCAGACAGGCGCGCGCGGTGGCATGAAAAGCCTTTGGACAAGTCCCGCACGAGCGAGGCGGAGTCAGTCCAATTGAATTTGTTCGGCTGTCAAGAGTGGGAGACGGAGTATTGACATAATCGTTTCACTGTCCTGAATGGCATCTGAATGCATCACGGAGACTTGGGGGAGAAGAAAAGAAATGGGGGTGAAAAAAAGGAATAAGTACCGAAACATTTGTACACATAACTCCGAGTCCAGGTGACGTTCAAAGGATATCTTTTTTCCCCCCCTCACAAATACAATAATTAAAATATAAGAATTATTTTAAAATCCTTTCCACGCTAAATATTGCCAAATCAACTAATCCTGAGCAAGGCACTCCGGCTCTCAGTGAAGTAGGTGTGACTCTCTCAGGTGTGTGTTTGTTCTTTTTGACCTTGTAAATAAACGCCACGGAGGCTGAAACAACATCCTCATTCATGAGATCACTTATGAAGACTGAATATACCATCAAGCAGGTTTTTTCCTTCGTTTTAATTGGACGTACCCTATAGCAGCGCGCACAACCTGAGCCAAGTCGCGCCAGCCCGAGTGCTCTGTGCACTAGTGCCACCACGCGGCACCAAAAGGTGGAGAATATCTCTTGGGACAGCTACGATTGAACGTTAACACAATGAAACCTAAAGCCTGGATAACAAGTGATCTGATGACTAGCAAATATCTCTACATGGCTGGCTTTAGATTCTTTTTTCTTTCCTTTTTTTTTTTTTTTTTTTTGTACTGGTACGCATACAGAATTACAACATCATTCTAAGACCGTTATCTCTTCTTCAAAACCATTTATTATTCACTGGTCCCAGACAAAAGTGGCCCTGCATGTTAAAATCAAACCATTATATGGAAATATATAGGTCGCATCTCTCAATTTGATGCGATTTAGGAGTTAGTCTTAGATCAAGTAGAATGGCATAAGAGGACTTTCTTTCTCATCAGACAAAGGATTAAAGGCATGTTCAAGCACACAGAAAATCCCGGCCACTTCTGAAAAAAGATGAGGATACATATGAGCATTGTTGTCCTTGCTCCTTTTGAAGTCACTGAAATATACATGTAGGGAAAGTAAGCTTCAAAGAGCTGTCACACTGCATCTGCATTTCTATCCCTGCCATTTGATTTTGGGGGAAAGAAGACCAGCAGCAGCCTCACAGGAGGCACTCAAGTTGTCATGAGCTAAATAAAGCCTGTTGTTGCTTCTCAAAGAGCCATGTCCATCCTTAAACTTGGGTGGCATTCACTCTTTTGTGTATTTTTTTTTTTTTTTTTGTGCACATCCTTTTAAGATGCTAGCATCCCTTTCGCCCCAGCATCTTACCACTTCTCAATGTCAACAGGGTCTTGTTTGGTGTCATCCTTTGCGCTCCCCCTTTATTTCCTACCTCTTCACCCTGCTTCCACCCCATGCACCAACCCCCTACTGATAATGATGTGCTGATTATGAGAATCTAAGTCCAGTAGATTGCTCTCCAGTCTCATTCACATGCAGTGGAAAATTGCTGCTGTCTTGGAGCCCCCACCCTGCTGAGCCTATCAGGCAGGTTGACATTAGCAAGCTGCTGGGAACAGTGTTCAGGCACGAGGGCAGGTGCTCTGTCTCTGTCTCCGAAACCGTTATGCAGCAGAGGAGGCAGGGGCTGCTTGATGCTACAAGCTATGCTGGAGGGGTGGAGGGGGTGCACCACAGGGGGATGTCAAACAATATAGCATTGTGTAGCTGACATTTATGCATACATATACTGACAATAATTGCTTTTATTTTACAACTGACATGCCGAACATTGTGTCTATTAACATAAAAAACTGACTTTAAGTCATTAATTTCCAAAGCAAAAAGGGATGTAATATGTTTAATTAAAGGAATTCAGCTGTTGCAGCTAAAATGGTAGGCGAACAGGTGTTCCAAGCATTATTCATAGTCTAAATTATTACAAATTTAATGACCATTTGTTTAGATTACACATTTCAAAAAAAGCAAAAAAGTTGCACAGCCCTGTTTTCAGTAAAGTTTGGACAGAATGTCAAATTTAAGTGAAAGTAAAATGCAGTGATTTGTAAGTAATTTAACTGATACATGATACATGACACATGACGGTGTGTCTTCTTTAGATGTGGAGCAACATGTGCATAGCTGCCTTTCAAATGTCATGCAAGATGATTTTCTTGTGAATGAACATCAAATGTTTAATTTGTTAAATGTTTTTTTTTAATTTCACATTTCAAAGTGCCTCAGAGGCTTAAAAATGAAAGGTTTCCATGAATGTTCATCATTTTGTCAATTCCTCCAGAAAACCTGATTATAGGTTATTTCAAGTACCAACATTCTGAAGGCCTTTTACTAAGGTGCAATCTCAGTCTTGGTGTATTAAAACCTACGCTTAATGGAAAATAGCAAAAAGAAAAAAAAAGAATGTTGAATCTGATCAATTTCGTTCATTCATTGAATTTTGATGTGAGTACTATCACTGCCATGTCAGAAGAATCATGTTTACTGATGTTCAAAAACACTTCAAAAACACTCTCTGGATATGTGTGAACACAGGAGAACAATTGCTGTAATTTTAATAATTTAATATCTTCCCATTCTTTCTTAAAAGAGGATTTTAGCTGTTATTTTTTGTTTGTTTGTTTGAGAATGCATCAAATATTGTAATTGGGTAACAGGTCTGGACTGTATGCAGCTTTCCCCTTACTCTTGCTATAACACCAAGAAAATGTCACTTATGCAGGATGTTATTCAGTCTTGTTTTCATGAAATAAGCAAGACCTTCCCTGAATAAAGGCATGTGCACTCATACACCTGTGTTACACTAGTTTATATGTTGCTCGGTTTAAAAGACTTCTTTTATTGGTAATTATTGCACTTACAACATCAATTGTTATGCAGAATCGGGGGATCAATGGCGCATAAAGTGAAAGAGTTTCAAGGAGTGGTGATGATATGGCGATATGGCTGCATGGAGATATTTAAGACTAAAGTCAGCAAAGCTAAGAGGAGCAGGTTGCAGTGTTGGTTAACCACAGTTGTTGTGATCTTCTCTGAAGGAGTTTTTCTGCACTGAGACAATAAACTGCTGGCCAGTAGTTTCTGTTGCATGAGCTGACAGTAAAAAGGAACGGCCCCCTACATGTGATGTCACTTGCACAGTTGTTGCCAGGCGACAAATACAACATCCCAACTCATTCATGGAAATCTACAGAAATATTAACCACACCTCTGTCTACTGCACGTCAAACTTTCTAACAGTTTTTCCAACTTATACTGCAATAATATAATTCACCTTAAGTGATTAATCACAATACCATTCAATTCATTTCAGTTCAATTCTATTTTGAATATGTTTTTTTGTCCAAGTATCTATGATTGCAAAGTGTGTTTGTAATGCCGAGTCATCAGACATCTGAAATGTGTAACTTCACACAGGTGAAGAAGACTTGCTATTATGAAGTCAACAATGATGTTTTAAGAGTATCACGTAAAGATAGGTGTGTTCCAGTTTGGCCAAATGTTGCGACTTGTATTAAAGTAGAAGAACTCAACTACTAAGAGTTCCCTTCAAGCAACAGGCAACACATAATAAGTCCACTATTGTTTATTATAGCACTTTTTCAAAGTACATGTAAATGCATCCCAGATGCGCCTGGTCTCAGCTGCTACTGCCTAAAAAGACAAGTGATGATCTAACTGCTGCTCCACAGCTGACTCCAGCACCATAGCTTAAATTTCCTCATGCTTAAACATGTTCATATTACATGATTGTTTTTGTCAGTACCACTGACAGTCATTCACTTTTGGAGGGCCTGTAACTATAATACAGTCTTATGCAACACCCCAACTAATTACTCTGACTCTTACTTTACATTATTGTGGTCTGGGAAATAAAAACACCACAGCTTTTGAAAGCTGCTCTCTTTCCTTCACCTTGCATGGTTTCGAATAGCTTCATTAAAATGGGCTTCATCTGATATTAACCTTGAGCTGCGGACCTCACGTATTCAGGCTTGACAGTGCAAAAGAAAGCCAATCTGAAACTATCTATGGGGATAAACACATTTCTTTTAAATGGAAAAACAGACCACCCATGTGTCCCAGCTTTGTTCTTCATTCTCAGTGTTTGTCTGTAGATGCTATCATTATATTGACACCTATGTTGCTGATTTTGCATCATGGTTGTGTTTTTGTAATAATAATATTTAAAAAAAAAAGTTTTCTGTTGTAAGTGCCAGCAGATTGCACATCCGCTGTGCGGTGTCTCTGCATCAATCATGACGTTTCATCTACTGTAGCTCACTGATAAAATGTGATTTATGCCCAGCAACAGATCACCTTGGAGATCTTTCTTTGAGACAGTGGTGTAACTGCAAATTGGATCATGAAATACACAACCAAACTCCTGCTACAAGATGAATAACTGCATCTGGGCCAAAACATTAGAGTAAAATATTATATACTTTGTCACACTTTAATATCTTTTTTTTTCTCCCTCCAACACTTATTTGTGCTTCTTGGTTTCTGGACTTGACAGTTTTCAAATTGTTTTGGGCTTTCATCAGCAATTTCAACTTAAAACAAAAATAGATTATTCTAAATATATTGAAGCTATGCCAGGTTGTTGCAGAGTATCTGTTGTTAAAACAATATTGGGTTGGTCTCAGACTATTAATAATATCAAAATATTATACTACTGTTTCCCAGGGGACAGCTCTCTTATGAATATTGCTTTGAATCGCTGGCATAATTGGTTTCCTCAAGTCTCACTTTGATGTAAATAACATTAGCAATTTACCAGTCATTTTGCATTGATCCTCCTCTGTGGAATTGTGCCCCAAAGAAGCCACTGGAAATTGAATGTCTTAAACTGAAGATGTGAAGCATGCATTTCATTCAAGCTGTCAGACAAACTGCACTAACTGAAAGATGCAACATTATTGGGATTGATTCTGCGCCTAGCCGCCAGCGATGTGTCCACCGTGTGCTGATGGAAATGCGTGCACAAAACTGTATACATGGACAAGCGCGTGCATTACATCTGAGCAGTCACATTATGAAGTCGACTTGTGCCACAACACTCTATCAATGTTTGCTTTCAAAAAATCCATTTTCATAAATCTGCTCTGCTCTGGCAATTTGACATTTGTTGAGTTTGTGTTGTGTTCCCGTGTCACTCTCTCTGACCTTCATCACACTGATCTGGCAATTTATTGTTTCAACTTGCCCTCCGAATCCGGGACCTTGTGTGGAATGGCTAGATTGTAGAAGAGAGCACTGAAGGAAGACTTATTCTCTTTCTGTCCACCCTCTCCCCCTCAGCTGGCTCCATCTGAGCAGCCGACAATATAAGAGCTGTAATACACAACATATAAAGAACTTTACATTTGCTACATTTGGCCACTGAAAGACTTAGAGAGAGTGTAAAATGTGATTTTGCTGCACTACATTTACAGTGAAATGATCAATGTTTACCACACTGGGCCTCGGCTTTATGGGTTTTTATTCCCGCATAAGTCGATCCAGCAAATCAATTATAATGACAGCCTCCTTCTCCGTGCAAAAGACTGGCAGTTCATGAATCAATAACAGGTGGTATCACTGCAAACAAAGATACGCTTAAATCAGACGATGAGAAGCACTAAAAAGCATGTGAACTGAAACATTGTAGATTGGTCACTGATAAAGCTCATGTTTGTCTTTCATATTCAGCTGTTTGAAGGTAATTAAAGCAGCTTTTTTTATGTGCAGAGCAAAATAATCTGTCACTCCCACTAGTTCCTGACGTTGCCACTTAGCTGATGGCATCCCACTGCTAAATTCCCCAGCCTCTAAACATTACCATAGTGTATCATGGCATTAAAAAATACCCTGGGCACAGTGAAGATTAGTGGGATGAATGGAGATAAAGATGCCAGGGGCGTCGTTTGATTACATGCTGGTTTTAGCATGGCTGATTCGTCCCTGTAGCTGTGTGTATAATGCTGCTGCAGCGTACCTGCCCAAAACAGCATCTGAACAGAGATGAATCCATATCTTGGTTTTAATAACATTATGATGAAGGTCTCTGTGGCGCCTACTGCCAGATGTTCATTACTTCCTGGCGTTGCTGCAGTTTGCTCATAGGCAACACAGGTGGTGGAGTGGTGACAGTCCCTTGAGTTTTCAAAGTGTGAACATTCTCAAACCCAAAGATTTCCAAAAACCAAGAGCAGCAGTGAGCATGAGAAGAATCTTAAAAACATAATCAACTTATTTTACCCAGCTGTGTCGGTCCCACCGAGATTAAACTATTGTCTGCTCGATCTGAAACCATTAGCTGAATTTTCAACACAGAGAATTATGAGCCAGAATGCTTGTTATCAGATCAATGGCTTTGAATTACTGCACAGTACAGATGCCATTATACCATATTAGCTGACTAAACTTTAGCAAAATGAATTGCCCAAGTAGCTTGGCTGTGACAGAGTGATTTATACAGTTTTCAGGAGTCTGGTGTAGTATAATGTAAATGAATGTTGCAGAGTTAGAGTGCTCCCATGAGGGGCGGCCGTACAATGTTTTTGTCCAGAAAGCACAAAATTGGAAAGAAAACAAAACTTAGAATTCAGTCCAAATGCGCTGGTCCCTTTTCTTCTCTCAGTCAACACAATTAGATTGCAGAAATTACCATAAAATTAGTTTTTTTTTCAATCAGCATGGCAAGCGTGAGCATAGGATTGGATGTTTGTTTGTTGCAAATACACATACCAGAAATCTTTAGACACAAAGTGAATATTAATTGTGACATTTCAAAACAATAATCCAACATATGTAGGAACAAGTGGTTAGACAGGCTGCACATTGGCAGATATATTTGTGACAGGTGTTTTTACAAGTGCATTTTTGATTGACATAACTGACATAAGGGAATTATTCCCAACAGAGAGTTATTAAAACATGAATATTAATTTTTTTTAATTTGCCTGCCAATTTAGATGACTTGATAGCAATTTATTGACAGCATTTGTAGGATTCACCATGAAGTGACATATTGATTTTCATAAAGTAACATGAAAGTTGACTTTAAAGTGGATCCAAACATAACCCAGTTATAACAGCATCAAAGCCGGTGAGATTTGATGGGGGCTTTTCATGTTCAGGGCTTATTATCCTTCATGTAATTTCTCATTTTCTGTATGCAGCCCATGACTTCCAGTGTTTAACGCCTGAGCGTTCAAGTCGCGCGCGGTTAACAAAGCAAGTCATCATTTTTATTAGAAGAAGCCACTTGAGCTAATCAGGGAGAGCTCTTGTGGAGTGATTATGTCAAAAACACGAGGCGTCCTTGTGATGTCATGGCATTGTGTTTTAAAATGAAACAGCTGGAGTAACTTCAGGAGACATGCACTATTGAAAGAGGTCATTTTTGTCATTAAGAGTATGAAGCTGGACCTTTTATGCTGGCACTGAATACGGCTTCTCCATAAAATTGATTCAGAGCCAAAGGGCAATCGTGTCCTTTAGGTCTATTAAACATTAACCACAGACCAGGCCAGTGGTTGTGTTTTTGACGGCAGTCTCAGATTGAATAGACTGAGCTCACTGCAGGCTCACATATATTTTTCCCAGCAGGCAATAAGACAGGGGAGTGTGATATTATCTCCTAATGATGCAACTGCCTCCACCGGTCTATACACCCATGCAAACCTCCTCAAAAGTGCCTGTGGGTTTCAGCAGCCTCAATAATCTGCAGCTGAGCCCTTATCTTTATTCCCGTAAGCAACGTTTTTGTATTTCACTTTGGGATTTACAGCTGTCAAGAGATCACAGACAGAAACATCAGAAACAACCTTATCTTTGCTATTTCTGATGTTTACCTTTCTTTTTTTAAATACACTCAGCGTATATCAAACCAAAATAGATACTTAATTATAAAATATACTTAAGATGATGTGAATCTTCTCCATGTAAGCATTTTTAGGTCAAGTCAGCATCATGTGGAGCTGAGTGTAGGTAGGTATCAATACAGAAAAGTGATAACTGCACTGGATCAAAGATAAGCATGTTCAGAACACCTAAAAAAAACTTCTCACACCAGATAAAAGCTTTGAAGTGGAAGAAAAAAAAAACACACATCACAGCAATCTTCCTGTGGCATATTGATTCACAAATCGAGTTGTGGCCAAATAAAATGAAATAAAATTTCCTTCCATTAATGCAGGTTTGTGGTGAGGAACATCTTCTACATGCTCCCAGTCTGCTTCAGCTCCACCCCAGTCAGCAATAATCCTCCATCCCACCCAATTGCACTGACTCTCACACAGTGAACACACTGGGTACCAAGTAGCTGATCCTGGAGCTCTTTTCATCGTGTACCACCAGATGTGAGAGGGACTGGCTCCATCTGAACGAAGACTGCTTTGTATTCACGGTCACTAATGGCTAACAGGGTGAGGGGGAGTCATGACGGAGTTAATGGCCGGAGCGTATGCTACCAGAAGACTAATAGGAAGCGAGCACTGACGCTGAGTCGGGTTTGAACTCAGATAGGATGTTTGTGCGGTGCCTCGGGGCCAAGTGGCCGCTGGCCTCTGCGCTGTTCCGTGCCAGTTCATGACAGCTCGCCTCAAGTAGATGTGACTGCACACTTGCCAGAGCTAAAACGCTCTCTCGATGTTTTTTGTCACCTCTGCCTGATCTTTTTACAAGGCCGGCATGCCTTCTTAATTCAGTGAGAAGACTGATTTCCTGCTGTGTTGCAGACAGACCAGAAAAAAGAGAGGGAACTCATGGGAAACAAGGAATATGTCTGAATAGCACAAAAGAAGACAACTTACAGTACATCCCTGTTAAAGTCTGCATTTTTTTCATTTTGTCATGCAGAGAGGTGGGATTTTTCAGCTCGATGGCATATACAGATATCAGCTGGTTTACAAAACCTTTCCAGTAGTCCAATATAAAGATGGTCTTTTTATTTACTTACTATTCATTTTGAAGATATCTGTTTAAGTTATATGAAATGGCCTCTACAGAAGTTGATTTAGATAATAAGTTTCTCCAAATGTTGTCCCCCTTTGTCTTGAATATGATACCCAACTGTCCCCTGTCTCCTGACAGGTATTTTCTTTTGCTTTGCTTTTGAGACTCCGAGCACCTCGCCTGCGCTCCTGTACAGCTGCGATATGACCGCGGATGGTGAAAAGTGGAAGCTGTTCTTTTATGGATAATATCATCGGCTCCTTTCAGGTTCAGGCTCAAGTCCGAGCCTTTCAATCTTCACCTCACATCGCAGACAAGGAAGAAAAAGTACACAAGTTCTGCCCTCTATAGACATTTATCCCGCAGCGGTCCGTTGAATTCCACACAACAGATCAATGAGTTGAACGATTGTCAAAGCTGCTGTAATGTTTTGCTTTGATTGAGAGGAGGATGTGCATCATTAAACTTTACAGAAGATCATTATAAGTCCTTAATTCAATGTCAAATATTCTGTCCAAAATTTATTTTCCATTCACTTTTGGTAGTTTGAGCAGATTAAAAAAAAAAAAAAAAGTAAAAACAAATTATGTTTGTCATTTTAGCCACATTAGAAAGAAATTACTTTTCCTATCACATTACAGTTTTTCTTTCCTGTTTTATTTTCTTCTTTTTTTCTCGGTTCAGCTTGTGCCTCATTTATTCCTCAGTCTTCATCCACCTCTCCGTTGTTCCAATTTCCTGTTTCCTCGTCTCCAATTTTCTTTCACATTCTCTGTTCAAATGTCAAGTAGCAGCTGCCAGCGCCTTGCCATTGCAGTCTGTGCTCATAAATCTGTGCTAATTCTCCACCTCTCTCCCTTAGTGTATAAATCTTCTCACTCACAAGAGCACTGGTCCTTTTGATGAATGGGCAAGAGAAAGCTCTGGGTGCCAAGTGAACTCCAGTAGAGTGTGCAATCCACCCAAACACAGACAGCAGAACTCCAGCAGTATTGTAGCAAGCAGCAGATTTTCCATCCATTTATCTGGGACTTCTTAATAACTCTGCCTGCTGAAATTTCATATAGAGGAAAAGCTCTTTCTTTCATCTTTCATTTTGTTTATTTGTGACCATTTGGCTCACGTCATAATCACATCCTTATAATGTCTTTAGTGTGCTGTTTAAGGTCCTGAGACTTGCAAATTATGAATATGTTTGCATTTTAAAGATTGCAAGCCAGTAAATAGTGATAGCTGTTAAAACAATAATATTTAACAATATTTTTTTATTTTATTGTTTTTTTTAAATTGCTCAAAAGATTCAGTTGCTCAGGGAAATTCTGAGCGTAGTGCTCAAAGTCTCCAGCAAAAAAAAAGCTGTTATTTTGTTCTGCAATGACACCAGCTGCCTCAGTGGGCTCAACTGATCACCATGTCAACGCACATTATCAAGTCAATCATGCAGCTCGACTACTTGCTGGGAAACCAATCATAACTCATCTCCGTGCCTCACTTGGGGCAAGAAAGAGAAAGAAACACCCCACTGACTTGTCAAATGCCTGACGCTTTCTTTCGGACATGTGAATCAAGTAGTCCGTTGGTAGAATCTGGAAGTTCATCTCGTAACCTGGATTCAAAGTAGAAGTACAACAGAAGACATTGGACGTTAAAAACCCCTCTTTATTTCAACTCTTTGTTACATCTCTCAGTAACCGTTTCTCATGATAGTTAGCAGACGAGGATGCAAATCCAGATCTGGCGAAGATGGCAATTCTTGTCTGAGTCAGACAAATAAAATTAATATTCTCCTTGTTACACTATATTCACCACAGTTTATGACATTTGAAGTAATGCCCTGGTCAATATTTTCAATCACACTCAGTAAATTATTATATAAGCGACTGCAAAATTAGTTCTTAAGGGGATCCTTAATGTTACATTTTACAACATGAACATCAGGAAATTCAAGCCATTCTGAGCCACTTCTTTAAATAAAGTTGGTTATGTAAGGTGCCATTCTACTTTAGAAAAAAAAACGGAAAGAAAATCAATAACTATGTTATTTGAAGATGTTATCCGAGCCCATTCCAGAGTCACGTTTGCGGCAGCGAAAGCTGTGGCTCCTGGGATGAAATACATTAATGACCTCTGAGCACAGACACCTCTGCGGACCCAGTGTGCCAGTCTGAATCAGGATAGCCAAACAGAGCGAGCCATTTATTAATTTATTAATTTCTTCTCTCTATTTCAGTGCTGCTGTTGTATCCAAAGGCACAAAGGTCTCCCACAACTCCAGATGGCCAGACTGTCCTTGACGGATCACAGAATAAAAATTTAAAGAAGCAGGCCTCTAAAAAGGCTCTTTATTCTTCAGATATACTGGAGCTTTGGGCGCAGATAGAAATGACAGCACATCTTTTCTGTTCAGCTGCCGGAAAGAGGTGAACATTCTTTGACCTAAATGGTGAATTTAATACAACACAGTCGCACCCCTGGAAAATATAAAAGTCTAATAGGATCCAAGTTGCTACACTTTCTAGCCTTCAAAACTGTTCCATGTGCACAAAAATTCAAAATGACATTCAATCCTATATTTTCAAGGTTCTAAAACTTTCAAATACCTGCAGCTCCATCTCTAAGTTGTCATATAAATATAGTTTGCATTGTGTGAAAATGTCGCATAACTGATGTTGCAATAGCATAACATGTTCATAAATGGTTTTAAGGGGTAAAGAAGGAATGAACCAGAAAATTGTTTTTGAGCCCCATGTGACAGAACAATAATGGGACAATATCAGTCTTCAGTTAACTGTCAGTTGCAGTTGGTCTGCATGGTTAGGGTTATGGATTAAAAAAATAAATGGATGATTTGACTGATTTATTACAATTTTACCATAATTAGCATGAAAACATTTATTAATTACTATCAAAAACAAAGTCCAGGGATTTGATTGTGAGTTTAAGTGTTTTACCAGATATCTGACCATACACATTAAGAGAAACTTCCAGAGAAAGTGAAAGCAATGGGGAACATCTTATTACCTAAGTGAGACAGGTACCGTTTTGTTTTCCCAACAATTCACGCTTTAACTTAAACCATACCTGGTTCCTAACCCAAACTGAATCATGATTGCCTTAAATAAAATCTTCATTATGTACTTCTAAATTGTTGCATTTAGAATACCCCTAGAAATAATTGACCATAACTCAGTTTTGTACACTCAAATACAAAAACAGCTCCACCCGGCAACATCTTTACCTCCCTCCTTTTCTTTTCACTGACATCAGTAATTGTACCTTGCCACCTGCCAATTAGGTTCCTGCTTTGCACCCAGTTGATAGGAGTGATGCAGAGATGTGGGATGCTGGAGCCGAGGAACTGGGGGGTGGACGGTGACGGGGGTGAAATATGTGTGTTTTGCCAATCCGGCTGACATGCTGGAGTCCCCGTTTCCCCCTCCCATCTACCGCTGTAATTCATGCACTGTTACATCTTCTACGGCATGTTCGGTAAATCTCTCGCAGGTTTTACAGTTATTTTTACTCATGGCTTATCTTGAGCCATTCTCCCAAGGCAGGCTGTGGAAGTACATTGTAATCTTGATACAAAGCACTGCAAGGCTTGCTGTTGAGGCAGTGGAATTGGAAGATGCGTGTCCATTTGCCCATCTCTAGTATGATGACATACTGGGACTGTATGGCATGAATAAGTTAGTGTCTGCGAGTAAAGACGGTATCAGCAGGGGCAATCTAATTATCCTGACACTAAGTGAAGGGTGCATAGGGATTATGAGGGTTAAGTACTACATTCCATTAGTGGTCTAACACTTATCACCTCTGTTTATTATCTGTAATTATACAAATATCAGCTGAAAAGGCCAACACATTATAGAATGAAAGCAACAAAACCTTCGATTTTTCCTTCCCAAAGATTCAAGAGTCTTATTTCTTTGAAAATAAGTCGTTTAAAAAACCCCAAATTATCTAATTTTCACACAGAACAATTCACTAACAGGTTAAACAGCAGCAGGAGGAGATGAGGACCAAGCTCAATAGCCACTCCAGTTGCCGTCTGTACATGAGCCACACTTTAGTGGGATTTGCAAGTGCATAGAGGTCTACTTAGCAAATAATGTAATAAAATCAACAATAATTTATTCAAAACCACTGTAAACACCCTTTTGACAGAATGTCACCAGATGGTGAGTGCTTCTAGGTGGCTGTGTGTTTTGACAAGCCACTTGCATACACATCAGCGTCAATCTGTCTGTCTACATTGCATGGAGTGCGGGTGTGAGAGTGTGAACCCCGTGTGAAGTGCCGGCTGAAGTCATCGCAGGTGAGACCCATGTGTGGGCTGCTGTCATCTAGGCCTCCATCATCCCCCCACCTTCCTGTCTCTCCCTGAATCTCACGGCTGTTCCATGTCATTCATTAATGGATGCCCCAGGGCCAACAATAGCTCACTACAGCCTTTTATTGCTGTCACTTCGCTCTCAGAGCCGTCAAGGTCAAATCTACTTCACTGTCGTTCACCTGGCACATTCAGCCCCCTGACATTTGTGTTATAGGGAACCAGAAGGAACCTATGCACATGTGTGTGAGTGTGCGTGTATGTCTAAAAAAAGAGGAAGGGAGGGGAAAAGGGAGAGAAGATGGAATGACAGAGGAGGAGGAATGAGAATAATAAAATGTCAGGAGATCTGCCATGTGAACAGATGTAGCCTGTTCTCTGTCCTTGATTAACCGTGATGTGTGTTGCTCCTATGAGAGTATAATATGTAAGTAAAATACAGGGACAATCTGTTTCCCCGAGAGTATTTTTAATCATAGGATAACACCTTTTTTTTTTGGTCACCGACAATTGATGGCTTAATCAGATGATGCTACAAAGTGGGCCAAAAGAGTAATTCACACTTTGATAGATCATCTTTGATATAATTTGCTGTGAAAGGCTAAATCGAGCTGCTATCAATGTCCTCAAACCAACTTAACTCATTTTTTTAAACCACAAAACATCCTTGTCAATGTGAGTCTGAATAAATAGATAAATTAAAATCAGTTAAACATTGTCCATGTGTGTCCTTTTCACTTCTAAAACAAGTGTAAACTTATGACAGTGCGATGAAAATAGAAATTCGGCTGGTATCTCATGCAACAAAATTGAACATTTAATTGTGTTTTAAATTTACTTTTTAACATGGCTTTTATTTTACCTTGAATTTGGTTGTTCCATATTCCCAATCACTATATTTTTTGCCATTTGACCTACACTGGCGGAGAATGGGCAAGGGGAGAATGAGCAAGTGCTTACTGTAACAGCTTCATATAACAATAATAACGAGGGGCAATCACTCGTGGCAAAGCAGAAGAGTTTGCATTTGAAATACAAAGGCTCAGTTTATTACTGTGTGAGTGCCTGATAACATTATGGAAATGATCTCAACTGAGACAGACCTTTTTGCTTATGTTTTGCCTCTCCAGGCTTATTTGTGTCATCTCATATTTGCAGGAATGTTATGAGATGTTGACAAAAGGAGAAGTCAAGCTGATTCTATTGACACGATTTCTTTTCCGTACCCTTAGACACAGAGGAACAGCTAGCATAAATTTATTTCCACATGCCATGGCTAAATATTTAGCTGATTTTCCACTATTTGTACGTGGGCTTTGAATTTCACAGCCATTCCTGTTTATCTGGGCCTGGGTATACAGAAAAAGAGCCCAGTGAAGTTATAGAGAGATTTGGAGAGGAAAGCTACAGCCAGAAGAGGATTGAGTTCTGCAAAATCACCTCAACTCACTTCTAAGCAGGTCCCCCTGATCTTGGAATCACATTTTTTCTTTGGAAAATGTGCTGTGTTTGTGACTTCTTCCCCAGTTTGATTGGCAGTAGTCATCCCACTTAAAGTGTTGACTGTAAACACATCAGTCTGCAGGGTTTACTGACAGACAGTTGGGTTCTCCTCCATTTGTTGCAAACTAGATGGAGCTTTAGTGTGTCCCAGTCACTTATGGGTATTCTAAGAAAGCTCTGCAAAACTGTAGCTTGTTTTTTTGTTGCAGCAGCTTGGAAAATCACAAACCTAAAGCATTTTTAAAAAGCTGGGGGCTTTTTCCAACTCTGCAACTTCTGCGGCTTCCCAAGGCAGCTGCCTGAGCTGTCATTCACCTTTGTTGTCTTCTCGTAACAACCCATCTGCAGTCTGATTTCAGTTCTTCAGATAATCTAAATTCCATCGATCTGAAAGGCTCCAGGCAAACCACTCTTTCCTCCTGACATGAGATCTTTGCACATTCCTAATTATTGTGTTGAAGGCAGTTGTGTAAGCGTACTGAACCGTGAACACATAACATGGTTGCACAAGCTGAGTGGCTGCGTTATGACAGCACTGTGATTGGCTTTTGATTGATTGTTGTTATGAGGCATATCTTATGTGGCATCAGTATGACACTGGGGTGTTTTTCCTGTGATTCTGTGATTTCTGTCATTAATCTGTAGCACTCAAGGATTTACTTTGTGCTTAAAAATAAAAAGAATACCATGGGTGTCTTTTCTCTTTCTTTTCTATTTGTCCCAAAATAACACGAGTAGTGCTGTAGTTGTAATCAAATAATTGTTTCATTTGTGCTGCATGGCTCATTATCCTTGCTTACCATGCCCCCCCTCATGTAGTCCCCATGGCACACAGGCCTGAGAGAGTGCCTCTCTGTATAATTTTCACACTTGAAACAGAAAAACGCTTCTATTCCGGTCACAAGCGTTTTGAGTTTTGAAGAACAGAGAACAACTCTGTTTACAATGACGTTTGAAGATGTCATGCTGTGTTGAAGGCTGGATTTCTTCTCTGTTCAGCCTCACTTCAACCCTACCCTCATGAACGTCAGAAATCATGACTGGAGTAAGGCCTCAGGGGTGAAGTGTGACATCAACTAGTATATCTGAAAGTTGGGCAAACTGTTCACAGAGAACATCAGCAAATATTGCATGCGGCAAAAAACTTTGGACAATTCTTGAGCTCTCAAACTTGCAGAATGTTCAGGACAGGCTGACAGCCAATTATCAGCATTTTTTTTTCTTCAAAGAACTCCTATTGTACGTTCTCTTCCCCAATTCTGGACTTGAAAAGGGGACCATTTTTCCAGGCAGTGATTTCTTCCAATATCTCATCTCCGAGTGTCGGTGTGTGTTTTCAGCAGCCAGGCAGCCTCTCCCATGGGGTTACACTCTTGCAAACCTTGCAAGTCCTGCCTACAAAGCGATGGAGAATGCAGACTGGCTTGTGGCTGCCCTTGTATGTCTGAGGATTGGAGATATTGCTCTGACCGCTGCTGTGACATCTGCTGCCAGATGTGTGTGGACATGTGCTCTGGCTTGTGTTCAGGAGACTGCAGCTATACCTTCTGTACACTCTTCTTCAGTCTGGCACAGAATTGCATCTTACGTTTTGCTTCCCAACAAAGCGAGACAGCAGAGCCACTGTGTAAGTCTAATTGCAGTAGTATGGATGTTATACAAAATACCCCTCACCTACCACAGTTAAATTAAATTTACCATGAATTATCATGTTTTAGAGGCTCCGACGGCTCCCTAACAGCCAGACCAGCTGAGCATCTGAAAAGAAACCGTGAGCAGAAGATGTTTAGGAATAACCCTTGGCTACACAGGTAAATTAAATTCAGCTGCACGACATTTGTTTCCTTTCCTCCAGAGCCTTGGCATGTATGCTTTGGGATATTCATTCAACTTGGTCATTTGTTATATGAAAAAAAAGAAAAGTTAAAGGCAATTTTAACTGCATTTTAATTGATGGGAAGTTTATTTTTTCACTTGCACTTTTTAATCCTCATTGACCTCGAAAACTTTTAAGCAAGTCTACTGTGGAATGGATCCAGCTATTGGTTTTGTTTCCTTCCATGTGCATTTCAGAGATAATATTTTGCTTTTCATCAATAAAAAGAGCCGTCATCCCAAGACATGGGATAATTTAGCTATAAACAATAAACATCCTCTAACCCTCAAAAGTGCAAAAGTTAAAAAAATCTATCAACTAAGTTTTTGACTCTTTTGTGGTAAATCTCTGAAACAACCACCCAGGAATACATATATATATAGTTTGAACAATATATATGAAAGTAAAGGAAGCAATCGAGTGTATAGATGTTCACCTGAGATCTTCATTTGTACCTAGAACCAACCAACTGAGGTTTGTGGATGGTCATAAAACAACTTACCTAACCAACTCTTTCTAGATAAAAAAACTTTTAAATAAAAAAACAACAACAAAAAACCAGAAAATACTTTCCTTCAAAAGAGAGAGAGAAAAAAGATGTTTCATATTCAGTTGAGAGCAAATCAAAAATGTCTTGTTTATTATGTTTAAAGAGAGATATAAACTCAATCCAGTTGTGGCCTTGAGCCAGTGATGTAGTAAATACCACATGTATTTACAGCCAAAGATAAAAGAAAATGCTATTTTTTTGGTCACATTTACACAGTAGTGAATAGCATCTTTGTATGAGCAACATTTTATTGCTGCAGCTGCTGTTAGTAGTGGCTGCTTTGAACTACTTTATTCATGCAAAGGGACACCACATGAGTTGTTGTGATATGATTTATGGGGGAAAATAAATAAATTCTGACAAACATTGTGTTGGCCAGACGTTGTACATTTATCAAAATGGAACTAGGTGGGAAGTTCACAAGAATAAAATTACTATTGAGTCAACTTATCAACTCCAACCCTTTAAATTTGACCTTGACCAAGTAGTTTTTAAGTATCAGAAGCCAAAATGTTTGGAAACCAGTGGTTCAGTCGATGACAACATCTGTTATAATATAGTCCATTCCATACTTTACTGTTTAAAGATTATGTGGAGGCCAAGGAGAATCCCATCACTGATGCTCATTAAAATCACCAAACAACCAAACATGGATGACTTTGGCTTGTGGGAGGAAACTGGAGTACCCGGAGAAAACTCACACAGGCACAAGGAGAA
>JAOWBL010000023.1:7435511-7456886 GCA_028564865.1 Zenarchopterus dispar
ATGTGTGACACACAGTAATACAGATGCTACACACACACACACACACACACACACACACACACACACACATCCTCTCTTCCTTCTGTTGCTCTGTTTTTAACCATTTTACTTTTTCAATTTGATCTTGTTGAAGTTCCCTAGGTCAACTTTGCAATTAACACCTGACAAGATGAATTTAACCTGCTCCAGTGACAACTACCCTAACCCCCAGTGGATGTACTCTAGAAAAGACAGGCTATTGTATAAACATAGGAGAGGAGAAATTGCAGTTATTCTCACTTGAGTGTAATGGAAAGATAAAGAAACATTAAAGTGAAGCAACTACCATAAAATCCTATTGTTGTGCCATCCTTGGCTAATGTACTTCCTTTTCTGAAATAAAGCTGTGTTGCTTTATAATTATAGGTTTCATGATTTTAAGCCTGATTTGGAACTCCTTGAGGCTGCAAGAAAAACCTTTGATCAGAGGTTGCCAACTTGCACTCACTTGTTATGTGTTATGTACTTAAAGACATGTCAAAGAGACTTGCCAACACATCACTGACCAATCCTCATCAGCAGATAGACGTTTAAGCTACTGGAGCTGTCGGTGACTCCATGTCTGAACCGCAGCCAATGATAGAATGAGACATACAGACACATCTATATGCGGTGTATATTGTGGCTGCATGGTGCACAAATATTGAAAAATTAGAGGTTGTGCTCTGGTAAACAAGTATTTTTTAGCTCAGTTTTCTGTTGTGCTACCTGTACAGATAGTCAGAATTATTACACCCCCTCAAGATCATGGGTTCATACCTCAGCTCAGTTACCGCACAGCCCAAAGATATTCAATACCGCTGCAACTCCAACCTCAGCCTTAGAAATAAACATAAAATGAATCATCCAAAGTCATTCATCCAGACAAGAATGTGATTTTTCTGCCTGCATCACACTGTGGATATCTGTCTAATTGTGACTCTGTATTCATATAAAACTACTGGCATGTATTTTGAAAAGTCAGGTAGAGCCTGTTAATAATACATTATTCTGACGCTACTGTGTCATGCAGACTCATAGCTTCTCTATATTCACACTGTTTATACAGTGTGTAATGTAGTGTCTATACACTTGCAAGCAATGAACAACCAGCAACATGAATTCCCAGTTCGTCTGACACACATGCAACCTGCGTAAAATAAAATGGTCAGTGGGATGTTTATGTCCCCTGTCCATCACATTGATTGACAGTTGTGTATTTATGAGTCAGACTGCTTTCCTTCCACAGTCAGTGTGAAGTAAAGTCATGGACTGCAGGTCTGATGAAGTCCAAGATAAAGAGCTAAAGATTTTAACAGCACTTGTGCAAATAGCTATCAAGAGTGACTCTGTGCATTTGTGAGTTCTCATGATTTGTTTATGTGTGAGGAAAAATAATGCACAACAACTTTCCATCCCTGCTGAATATTTCAAAATATGAATAAATCTTTGAAAGTCCTGAATAATGTATGATTACATGGTGATTGGCTGCAAAAAATATTGCATTTGTTACTCATTTACTTTCAGATTATCAGGATTATCGCTGCCTTCTTGGCTCAACAAAACCTCTCTGAACAAAAGTGGTACTACCTCCTCGCTCACAGCCATGAGACGGCAGAGACGGCACTGTGGACTTCTGTCATCCTGTTTCCAGTCCAATTCTGAAGATCATTCATTGGAAGATGGATTCATGACTTCTGGGTCAATATTGTTTGACTGCAAAACAATTTTCCTCAGAAGACTAATGATATCAACATAAAATGTGACGTAAACACACCATAAGCATTGGTTGTTTCTCATGGGAGACTAAAACAGAGACTTCAAGTGTCTTCATGTTTGTTTGATCAATATTGATACTTCACAGTAAATCAAATGATTGAGAGAGACATGCATCAAAATAAGATTAGACTGAAATAAAGATAATGCATGGAGTGGCCTTTATCTTGCATCGTTTGCTCCTCCTCCTTGTCCTTCTGTAATCACACAGTGCTGCACAGTCCTAGTATTTGTTGTGATCTTGTCCTTCTGAAAGAAAAAAAAAGGCAAACAAAAAAGACAAATTTTGAGATGTTTTTATCCAAAGCAGCTTCCAAGTGGGGAACAAGACTTGGGCCAGTGTAGAGTCTTGTATTTTGCCCCAAGACATTTCAACATGCAGTTTAGGAGTGTAAAACCATTGAGCTTTTCTGTCTCCTGAGCTTATAATTATTGACAAATGATCCAGAGACTGCTAAAGATTACCTGCTTCCTGCAGAAAGGCTGCAACCTCCCCTTTTATTTTATTTTATTTAAACCTGACTCTTTTCCCTGTGTTGTGCAGACATGTACAGATTTTTAAAATATTTATTGATTCACACTTTGTAGGGTTAGTACACAGGATGGTACAGATAATAAAAACTCAAGGTGAGAACCCAAATGATTGAGGATCTAGCTTAAAAACGTATAGTGTGAAGAAAATTTAAGATCTTGAGGGGATTTTATTCCCCCTGACTTAGCTGTCTTTCATCTTCCCCTCCCTGTCTTATCTCTTACTGTTTGAGCAGATTTCTCTCACCTCTCTCCCTGTATATGTTGTCTTGTCATGAATTGCACTGCCTTTACTGAATGTCTTCTGGTTAGAAGGGAAAGTACGCATTGTGTGAGGCTGTCAGTCAACTAGATTATAGCTCTGGAGGATTTTTATTGTTCACCCTCCAAAAATAAGTAGCTGGTTGCTAACTTTGCAGGTTAGATATGACTGAAGATGTCTATTTTTTTTCCCTTTTACGGCCGGGGTTCATGGTACAAAAAACTCAATATAAGAGGCTGAATCAAAAGACCAAATCTGATTTTGATTCTGCAAAGCTGCCTTCACTGATTCCATGCACATCTTGTGCATGCAAATATCTTCTTATCTAATGAGGAGAGGAAAAATCCAGCAGATGGATGTAATTCAAACCTTGAATTCATTTTTTTTGTTTCGCATTTAACAGCTTGTTCTCTCCTCACATCCCAACACTCCCACCAGGCTGTTATCTTAGAAAGATGTGGCCTCATGAGATTTTGGTTTCCAAAGAAAGAATGTGAATTAACCTACGTATGTAAGTGTAATATATCTTTTACTGCTGTCAGAAGCTTTTATTCAGCTTTGGCAGTGCAGATAACTAAAGCTTTCTCGATGGAAGGTGATTCAGAGCGATGATACTGTACCGCGCTCTTTCATACCTGTCCAAATCAAACCTTTCATCTATGACAACACCCAGTTAACAAAAAGAAAGAAAGAAAAAGCCTTTGAAGGCACTGTTATACTCTCCACATTTGGAAACTCTAAAGTCTTGACTTGCTTTGAGTATTTGAAGGACTTTAAAGAACTGCTTTTCCTGTTAAAAATCAGTTGGGTTGGTACATCCTACTTTCCTTTCTGCTCCCCTGCTGTGTGTCAGGTTCAGAGATTTTAGAACTGCACCAATGAGATTTAATAAAGATAGGTACAATGATGGGGGTGGGAAGTTGGGTGGAGGGGTGGGGAGTTGGGTGGTGGCGTGGGGGGCAGCAATGACTTTTTGTTAAATTGGATTTTATTTTTGACCACTCAGAGACTTCCATCTTATCCTGCAATCCAGCCCTCCCACTCATTTTCCTTCCCACTGTGTGAAAATTGGGAGTGACATAAAGATGAGAGATACTGATCGACAAGGCCAGCTGAGATGGTTAAAAAAAAAAAGAGGGCAGAGGAAAGGTAAGAGATGCAGACCGTGAAACATATTAAAAAAATTCAGAGATGGGATGCAGACATACTGGCAGCTTACTGGTTTCAGGATTTCTTGTGCAACAGATGTTTCGACCAGTTCTATCTAAGACAGCTGTTTGTCACATACACAGAAAAACTGTGTATCTATCACACTTTCACTCTCAAATTACTTGCTTTCACTAGTTTTCTAACTGTCAAAATGCACTATGGAAAGAAAAACCTCATGCATATGACAGAAGCAGTTTACAAAAATTGCGTAGAATATTAAACCAGAGAATTCACTAATATTTCCTATAGCCACTTAGAATTCAGCGTAACCTGTGGTTATAATATACCAAAGACAACTTCTAGCCCTGGGCCTTCTCCTCTGTTTGCTCTTGTTGAGGTGGTAAGACCAAAACTAAGACAGTTACAGTGAGTTTTCTGGCCTTCCGCACTTTCTGATTTGATAAACATGAACTCAAACAAAATCTCTGTTCTCCAAATGCACTATAGGTGCTGCACTCATTCACCAGAATGCATAAGAAGAGAAAATAGCTAAAACTGAAGACTTAAATCAATTAATAAAGCCTAGGTCTAATAGCGTGGCGGGACTGTTTGTCTTCACTTGCTCTGCATTCATAATGCATTGGTTGAATGCCCATTAGACACTGGAAAAACAAAATCAGATCCTGGCCATTCTCCAAAGCCATTAGCCGGTGGGGTCAGCCTGAAGACAACCTGGTAATTGACTGATTGATTCAGGAAAATTGCTGGTCCCTGGGTGAAACAACAATTTTGTTAATTGCATTTTTAACGGTGAGTAAAGGGATTACAGGTGTCTAACAGAGATGAACAGAGTGCAGCAATCATGCAAACCCATTACGGCCATCTCGGTGACCAAGTCCTCCCAGTTCACATCCAAACATCAGAGTAATATTCTGTTGATAGATGTTGAGATACCTGATAAATGCTGTGAATAAAAATAGAGACAATAGATGTTGTTTTTTCCATTACATGTATGTAAAACAGGTGAATGAATGAAGGGCCTGAGTTGTTCAGCAGTGGTTCCACTGAATCTTAAAACCTCTTAAGCCAACTGTCAGTCACACTAATGGACCTTAACTGTGGTAAAGTTAATTCTTTTTAAATTGGGTGTTTAATATGTGTGTGAGTGTGTGCATGAGGAATCCTTCAACACTTAATGGTTATATCTAGAATGAAGCCTTTCATTTTCTAAAACACTCCTGAGCATGATGTGACCAAGCTTCTTGAAAATGAACATAATTCAAATATCAGTTATCAGTTGTCCCTTATTTTGCTGATGGAGTTTAGTAGTTTTCTTAAGATCAATGTGTGTTCAAACAAGGCTTCTTTTTAATAAATTAACATGAGTTATTTTCATAAATACCAGCTGCAAACTGATCAGAATGCATCAGTTGTTAATGACATAATTAGCTGAATCAGTATCTGTGATTGATTATCTTGCAAATCAGTTGGATTTTGGAGAGAGAAATGGAATAATATTTTAAGATCAAACATATTTTACCATGAAGGCTCCAAGCTATGCCTTCGAGGGTGTGTTAGTTGTGTTAGGCCAATCAGCATCCTATAGTGGCAGCCATGAGAGGCTTTAAGATATTTTCACAGTCAACAATAGCAGCTCTTAAAGAGGCTGGAAGTTTGGATCAAAGCTGTAGTGTTTATCCACACAGAAAGAGGAGCAAAGACTGAATGAATGCTTAAATGATGTTTTCACACTTCTCCTTAGTGGTTTTGGCAAGAGCTTAATTTTAATGACTACCTGTTTTCCAATGATCTGATTTATTGAATCAAGACTGATAGATAGACAAATGGTTGATCCAATCACATGCCAAATATGCCCTCTTTCAACTCACTTTCCACTGAGGGCATCCGAAAATGTATTTAACAAATCATTTGACACAGAAGACAAGAAAGAATTTGAGACTTTGTCAGTGGGAGTCATTTCGTCTTGGGATTGTTTTTTTATAACTATTTTTTATATTCATTTTTATTTTAAGATATAAAGGATGCACTTCAAGGCACATCTGAGTAGGCGTGAGAGTTCAAACCCAATGCCTGTGTCAATCATTATATGCAGCCTATGTGTCGAAACACATCTACAAATGTTATTCACAACCTCTTTCAGTCATTTTGGAGGCAAAATTCTAGGCTTGCTGCCCCAGGATTCATTTGGAACTCCATCTCATGGTAACAACCAGTTTTGAATTTTTATAAACATGAGAAAAGCTCGGGAGCAGCTAAACAATTACCTTGGGGAAATCTGTCTGTAAGCATGGTCTGTGCTCGGTAACATCTTTAAGCCTCTACCTTGCTGACCTTCTGCAGACGATCCTCCTGGTTAAATAAGGAGTGGAGTATGGTTGATAAGAAGGGGGAGGTGGCCGATGTGGTGGAAACTTTGCCCTACAGGTATGACTTTCGACAGCGGAAGCGACTTGCTGCTTGGCTACAGTGATGAACGACTTTGCCTACCCTCTGATAATTGCTCACTCAGGGGCAGAGAGAGGTCCATTAATCAAAATGAGCTGAGGTACTGCAGGACTCTCCCGCCGATGGCAAAACTCAGCATGCTTCTGAAAAGCCCAGAAGAAGAGCCGGAAGCTTCGGATTCAGAGAAATCAGGACGCTGTCACTCTGCGGTGACAACCACTGGCTCCGTGTGTCGAGCTAACCTGCTGAGCGGAGCAGTCATGGAGGGAACAGTGTGGGGGTGGAGGATAGTGGGGCAGGGGGGTTCCATTAAGTGGCTGTCAAATGGAATAACCTGTCAAACTAAACCTGAAGTGATCTGCTCCTATGGGATTGTAATGCTGACTTTGTTGATATGACAGCCAAGATAGGGTTGTGGGGCTGAGATCATAATGAAGAGGAAGCAGCCTTCATTTTGGGATGATTAATAAAATTAGCCCTGACATATAGTTTGACTTTATTCTTTGTTCGTGCTTTTTGCAATGAGAGGAAAATCAAAGTAAATGTAAGTCAAAGTGTTTTCTTTTCTTTTTGCAGTCTTAACATTTTCTGATTTGGGTCTAGAAACAAAGGATCTTTGTCTCAAATCAAAGAGTCCATTTTGTCATGGTAAGGCAATTTTGTTTCAGCCTTTCAGATAAATGTAGTGAAATCGTTATCAAAGTAATCTTGTTTTTCCCTACCATTTTATGGCTGTGCTTTATGCAAGAAAGTCAAGAACTGGCACAGATGCATAGTCAAGTCTAAGGCTGCATCTCTTCATATTCTGCTTTCATGAATTTGCATGTGAGAATGTACATGGAACCAACTGCTACTTTTTCCACAGTTGTTTTTTTTTTAAATTCAATGAATGTCAAATAAGTCATACAAAACTATTTATTTAGTTGTCATAACCTTTTTAGTTCAGGGTGAGTCTAAAATAACTCAGATCAGTCATTGTATCTCATCAGTGAAGCTCCAGTATCTGAAAATATTTTTAGGATGTATCACATGAAAGTCTGTTTGAATTGTTGTTCATTTCAATACACATCATTCATATTTTCATTTTGATCAAGAGATAATTTTCTAGGATATTTTTGGGATTAACAGTAGGTATTAGCTTTGTGGGAATTTATGATTCATTTCACAAAACCACTGTAAGGCTTGTTTTGACTTTGTTTTTTAATAACTATGGATTGGAACACAACTAAATAAGGAAAACAAATTCTGATTCATATGCAAACAATTGTTTTGTGTAAAATAAAGGCCATATTTACAATATTTATTGACTCAAGAAAAATCAAAAGCCTCTTCTATTTCCCAGTTTTATCAAAGTTATTTTTTGAAATGGTGTTTATTGATGCACTTAAGTGATGTAAGAAAAACCAACTTCTATAAAAAGTAGTCAACTGTTTGACCTTTGCTTGATGTTTGTGAATGTTAGCTGTCATCATTATTTTGAAAGCAATGTATTTAATGACAAAAAGAAAACCATTTGATTTTATAGAGTTAAGTTGAAGTATTTAAAAATGAAAATACAAGATTTTTGGTGAGTCTCACTTCTAAGATTAGTTGAAATATGTTGACTTATAGTTACCTGGTGACAGGTAAATAGTTCAGAAGAGAAATTATCTGTTATAGCTGCTGAATGTGAAACAGCACCAGTGAGTTCACCATAAAGTTACATCTTTATAATAAATTATGTATCAATGTGGAAATGATTGATAATATTTTGCATTTAGGCCCTTTTAATAGATAGTGGGTGATCTGCCTGTCTATCTATTTTCTTTACCTTCTTCTCCCTGTTAAAGGTCCCAGGGTGGGTGGAGTCTATCCCAGCTGTCTACTCATCTCCATCCTCAGTCACCCAGGTCATGGTGGAGGCTTTTGAGTTTATAAGCTGTTAAAGTCAGAAGTAAATTACTGACCTTCCCATCACTGATGTGGCTCATTTGTCCAGTCAGTGTTTTCCAGCAGACGATCCCACCTGTCACTGGACAAGAACCAAGTTACACCTGGATGGGTTCCCAACACAGAGGAAAACTACACTGGGTAATAAGATTCACAGGTTTTTACAAGATGTTTAATCAATATGAATTAAGTAGTGTTGAGATTATGTAAGTGTTATTCTTACCACCATAAAAACATACAATGATATGCGACATTCATTGGTGCCTACAGGAAATCTGCTAACAGTTTATTGGATTCAGTTCACAGCCTTGATTCCTAAATAAATAGTTTTTAAAAAAATTACAATAATTGAGTTTCATCAAATAAGTCATCTTATTAAGTTTAACATATACCATACAATCCACCGGACTATTGCACTCTCTTGAACCCACTACTTTCTGTTTTCTACATTCCTTGTTGCTTGTTGCAGCCACTGAATGTAAATACTCAAGGCTTCATTAAACAAGTAAAATGCCTTGTATTTGTGAACACTCTTCAAGCTTTTTCTGATTCTGATTTCTGATTGCAGTGGTCATTTCAGATGGCAAGAACAAAACAACACAGTTTACTGAAGAAAAAAAAGCACAAGTGATTTTCCGAACCTTAAAAAAAAACACAAACAAAATCAAAAAAACACTGTTGCTTTAGGGAACATCAGGCATAAAAAACAAAGACAGTGGCTCCTCTGAAAACTTGGGATGATCTGCGTCTGAGATCATGATTCTCAGTTGGAAAATGGTGGAACACCCCCTCCGGGCAGAGAGTGGGGTGCTTCCTTAAGTGAAGAAGTTTTTGGTATGTTGGGGACAGAATAGAATCAGAGATTGACAGGTCAATTAGTGCATCAGATTTCTGTCAGATCTATTGTGGTGAAGAGAGAATTGCGCCAAAAGACAAGGCTCTCCATCAGTCAGTCTTTGTTCCAACCTTCACCTTTGGTCATGGACTGTAGGTCATTACTGAAAGACTGAAATTTAAAATATAAATGGTTGAAATGAGCTCCATCCTCTGAACTCTCCCTTAGAGACAAGACGAGGCATTCAGTCATGTGGTAGGGACTTGAAGTTGAGTCATTTCTCCTTCACATCAAGAGGAGCTAATTGAGGTGGTTCTGGTATCTGGTTAGGATGCCTCCTGGTTGCCTCCCTACAGACCTAGGACACACTGGAGAGATTATATTTCTTATCTTGCATGTGAATGCTTTGGTGTCTTCCTGAAGGAGTTAAAGTAGGTAGATGGGGAGAGGAAGGTCTTCCCTATGGATGGATGGAGAATTACTTAATCCAGCTGTGTGAAATCAATCGACATAACATTTTAAGTTAGTCTTGAATTGGATTGTTTTATGTCAAGTTAGGTATTTGGTTAGTTGCCTAAAAACCCCTATTATAGATAATATAACACATTTTGTATTGTTTTTAAAAAGAGTTTGTGAGATTATTTTTCTCACTATGGAATTATATTCTAATTTTCACTGATAAATCCAATCTTTCTAAGGTTGAAAAGGAGCCAACAGCAGATTTTTACTAGTGTGAGATAACTCCTTCACCCCAACTGAGGCTCCTACAAACCTTCTGTGCCGTATTTTACCATTCATGTCAGCTTGAGCCACCTCTTATAATCCCTCCAGTGTGAGTGTTGACATACTGGTCCTCGACCCACTCCTCCATTCCAGCCCCAGCTCCCTCCTTCCCACAGTGTGTAGAAGCCAATGTTTTTAGATGGGTCTGCATGAGTCCACACCACACAGCTGGCCACTAAATGGAAATCAGTTCATCCAATCTCACCCTTGCACACAATAAACTACCTCTACCATTTCTAGCTACAATCTGCGGGCATCCCGCCTTTTTCTATCCACTGTCCAGTTTATGTGCTGCGTGTGTCCCTGTGTGAACCAAACAGCTGCTCTAGTGGGAAGCTGGAGAGGCAGCTTTGGCATCAGAAACCAATGTGATTGTCCTTGCATTTTATTGCCCGTGCATGTTTATTTCTGCATTAGTTCAGTCTATCACGTTTGACTGGTCATCAGCAGTGTGATTAAGACCTACTGAAAAAAAAAAAAAAGAAAAAAAGAGTAGCAACAGCAAACATGAGGAATTTTGAGAGAAATTTATGGAGCTAATGTCACACTGCTGTGGAAACTTTAATGAGAAGCATTCATTCTCCAGTTGTGCACTCAGTCCATCCTTTTTATATACAGCTGTTAACTGTATGACAGAACCGTGCTATCCCACACAACACAGCTCATCTACCAGACAGTTGCATGAATAAATTGCAGACTAGGGTCTGATAGTGCCACCACACTCCACTCACTGTGGAGCCTGTTACTGTGGGGCTGCCAGCACAACATGTTTAAGCTGCCTCCCCCACGGGACGTCGTCCAGGAACTTCCACCAGACATGTCCATCCAGCCTTTGAAGTCATTACAGCTCACTTCATTCAGCTTGCAAAGAGGAGCTACATCATTACCTTGACAGCATCTCATTCATGCATTTCACAGAAGGGAAATCAGCTTTTTAAGTCTCTAATTAACTATTTCTATTTGAGTCTAGCGTGCACAGCGTTGTATCAGACAGATAGAAAAGCACTAGAAGTGTAGACAAACCACTCAAAGCGCTGCATGACACATTATTTTATGTGCCACATATTGTGAGGTAATTTAGTGATTGATCTTTTTGTTGTATGCCAGACGTGCCAAGTTCTTCTTTGTCAGGCACCAATGCCTTAACCCCGTGTACAGACTGAATAAGTCAAGAAGATTGATGGCGTGCTCAAGGTGAAAACTAACTCTTTAGCGTATGCTCATCTGTCTTCCCTCTGTCATTCACAGGATCGTGGCGCCCAGTGAAAACATGCTCCACATTAACAACATCTGCCAAAAAAAGCTGCTCTGTTGTTTAAAACTAATGAAGACCCAGTTGGCTCAGTTGTCCTCAAGCCGTAATGAATCCTTCTAGTAAGCTTCGTCTGTGTTGTATAAATAAAAAGCACAAACCCTTCAGTTTTCAAAGACAATCTCTTAGAAAACAGCATGTGCTCATAGGTAGTTATCACTAAAAATGTCAAAAATGGCCTTTTTGTTTGTTGCTCCTTTTTCTTTTTTTCTTTTAAACTGCATTCCTATAAAGTGCCAGCTATCTCTGAATAGGTTTGGCAATAGGGGAGAAAACCTATAACTGGGACAAATTAATGTTGAGTGTGATATCGAGCATAAAGAAATGGATGAAACAAAAATCTATGGCATGTAATAAAAAAGACTGAGAGAGATGAAATGCGATGGCAGTCTCTGTATCAGTGGGGAAAGCAGAATAGCTATCACGTGCCCCACTCATTTGCCAGTGGCTGTGGGTTTCTTCTCTGCAGCTGAACATACACACTCACACATGTGCGCATACAAAATGTTCACTCTCACAAGCACATGTAAACCTAAAAGAATTGATTCCCGCCTCCCCCTGGTCGCACCTCTCTGCCTTCTACATCTAAATTGCAGTTTCAGACACAGAAGCAGCTCACGTAGCTCTAACACCCTAAATCAATTTCTCCTACTTTCCAGCTCCTCCGCGGCCAAATAACAAGTGAAGCCTCTTGCAGAAAAGTTTAAAAAAAACCCAGATTATAAACATTTCATTCTGCTTTCGATGACCTTGTGTTTCTAATACAGATATATCACAAAATTTGGATTTCACCACATACACTCTGCCTGTTGTCTGACTCAGATGGCACTCCTGTACATGAACTTTACTAAAGTTTTGTATAGCTCTTCCACCTCCTCCAAAACAATTTGTAATTTATCTGCCAGCAGCCCTATCTGTCTAATTACCCAGTGACTTTATGCTCCACTGATTTGAATTCTAAGCTATTCAATTTATACAATACATTGCAATTTAAAAACAGGCAAAACTGCTTAAAATTCAGAGATTAAACTCACTGAAGAATATCCACTGTTTTATCTTATATGGGATATTTTAGACAAGCTCTCCACCTTTCATTTTATAACCGCCATCTGCCCTCAGTTCTGTCTGCTTCACTTTTTTTCCTCTACTTTGGGTTGCCAGTATTGTTTGTCATACGTACACGATCCATTCCTCCTCTTGTCCTTAGCTGTCATTCAGACAAAACACTTAATATGACAATGAGAATGAGACCTTGTCCAAGGCAATGGCCATTATGTTTTATGGTTGTCAGCTGTTTGGGATGCATTCTAACCCTGCAAAAAAGAGACCCTGTAAAAATAAGCTTAATATTTCAGAAATCTGGTCAAAACTGCCTTATTTTGGAAAAAAAAAACAAAAACAAAACAAGACTATCATTGCCAATGGAGTGAGAACATTTTTCTTGAATATAATTCTTAAAACTAGAAAAATAATTATTAATTCTCTTGAAACAAAGTTTAAAAAACAAAACAAAACAAAACAAAACAAAACCCAAAAAAACAACTTTATTTGAAATGAGTTTTTGTAGTGCATGTATGACTGAAGTGTCCCCAATAGTACCCTTATCTGGTTTGTACAAAAACTCATTTAGTAGAGGGAAAGTTGCTAGCCCAATAAAATCTCCTTGATTGTGTCAGTTATTCACTTAAAAAAGGAAACAAATAATTATCTTTTTTTTTAATCATGAAGCATTTGAAACTAAAGAGTCATTAAGTGATAGATGAATTTATTATCCAAGAAAGTGCCCTCCATTTAGCCTTATATGGCTTTTTATCAGTTAAATGTTGGAGGGCGACTTATCACCAGCGTCAACAAGGTCAGACTTTCTGTCAGAAATCTTAAAAGTGCTTCATTCATATGAGTGGGAATTTCAGTCTGTTTTTTCTGCTAACAATACTCTTATTGACAAGTTGTAATAAAGCTTCAAATAAATACAAAGCCAATAGAGAAAAATTGGGGATGATACAGAAAATGTGAATTAAAGAAATGCAAGCAACTGTGGACTGCATGACCCAACATATTAAAATCTTTTTTTCCCTCTCATTGACTTAATTTCATTTGTTAATTTACATACATTTTTGCATCTTAGGCCTACAACACACTTCTCAACCGAGTGTAAAAGGAGTTTTCTTTTTTTTATCTTTTCGTAATCAATAGTTTTGAATTAAGTGAAATTAATTTTGTTCTAGTTTTGTATTAGTCTTCGGTTTTGAGGTATTGATAAACAAAAAAAAAAATCTAGGATGAAAGAATCCTATTAACAGTGCCATATAGGAAAAAAAATCCTTTTTTCTTTCTTTTAAGTAATTACAATTAGAAAAAAGAATTAGTAATTAGAAAGATTAAACCAGAAAGATTTAAAAAAACCCACAAAGCATGAAAATGAAAATAAAATGAATTTTTACTTGCAATTTTATTTAGTTTCAGTTAGTCCCGCATTGTTAATTTTAGTTTTAGTTTTATAAAAATCATTAGTTTTTTAAGCATACACGATTATTTGTTTTGCCTCTTAGTTGCAGTTTTAGTTTTAGTTTTTCATTAACTACAGTAATTCTGTTTTTAATGTTACCATCTCGTCTCACAAAACCTTAAAGGTGTTCTGCCACTGAGTATTAGGAGTGACCTGATGTTTAATTGTTCCTGTGATGCTTTCTTTCTCAAAAGATTTCTTTAAGTCTGTAAAAGCAGATGATTTGTGTTTTTCAAAATAAAAAGTTCACACAGCCTCTCTTCCTTCCATGACAGATCTGGAATACTGATATACTGTGAATAAAAAATACAACAAGATAAAAATCAAAGAATACAAACAAAAACAGTAAGCAATAACAATAAGATTAACAATAAAAGACAAAAGACAATGCAAGGACTGGCCTCCTGATCATGCTCATGAGTTAAAAGCCAGTGTTAAAAGGTGAGCTTTTAAAAGATTTAAAACCATTGAGAGTTCTGGCAGACCTTACAGAAAGAGGAAGACCACTCCAGAGTTCAGGAGCTGCACCTAAAACACCTCTGTCTTTTCTAGTTACAAGATGAATCCTGGGAACCACACAGTGTTTGATCTTCAGATCTCAGATCTCTACAATGATGATCACTATGCAGGAGCTCAGAAAGATAAGGAGGTGTCAGACCATATAAACACTGAAAAAATCAAGAGTAACATTTAAAAAACAATTCTAAAAGAAACAGGCAGCCAGTGAAGAGAATTCAAATTTGGAGTAATATGCTCACACCATCTTGTCCCCATTAATAGGCAGGCAGCAGAATGTTCAATTTCATTATAAAGGGGGTTACAGCAGTCTAGTCTAGAAGAGATAAAAACATGAATGACCCTTTCAAGGGTATCATGAGGAAGATAAGGCTTAACTTGTCTAATTAGCCTTAAATGATAAAAACTAGACTGGACTACTGGACTGACCTGTCAAATTCGAAGTTATCATCAAAAATAACCCCAAGATTCCAAATAGAAGGAAAATTAGATGAATCCAAGGAGCCAACAGCACTCCTACATCCTGTCAGCAGGTCAGTTTTCCCAAACACAAAGACCTCCTCACAAAGACACTTCTGCAAATTCTCTATACACTGGTCTCCACCAGATTTCAGAGGTAAATAAGTCTGGATGTCATCTGCATAACAATGAAATGACACATTATATTTTTTTCAAAAATGGACCACAGTGGAGGCAAGTAGAAAGAAACTAAAACAGTGCTCACAATAGAGCCTTGAGGTACCCCATGTTTAAGTGGGGCCTCTGTGGAAGAAAACTCTTCAAAAATTAAAATACAGGAAGCTCCAAAATCAGCAGTTAAAAGCAAATCATTCCACATATTGAGAAGAGCTGTTTCAGTACTCTTAAAGCCAGACTGAAACTTCTCAAAAACACCATATAGCTCTAGATGGTCTTGTAGCTGAAGATAAACCACCTTCTCTAACATTTTAGAAAGAAAAGGCAGCTTAGAAATTGACCTAAAGTTTGAGAGAACATTATGATCCAAGCTGCTCTTTTTAAGAAGAGGTTGCACAACCACGTTTAAAAGCGGCTGGAACACAATCTGAAAGAAGGGAAGTGTTACCAAATCTAACTACCCAAAGACCTGCAACATTAAAGACCTCCTTCAGCAATCCGGGGGGAATACTGTTTCCTGGACAGTGTGAAGACCTCAGGTTGAACTATTTCAGAAATCTGAGAGAGAGTGACAAGCTCAAAATGTTTTTAAACAGCAAGACAAAATAACAGGATCAGGGGTGCAAGTAAGGGTAAAAACCTGACAGCACTCACTTTATCAATAAAACATTTGAAAACCTCTCACAAAGTGAAACAGAAGGAGTCAGCCAAGAAAAAAAAACTTAAGGATTCAAGAGAGAGTTCAGAGAATTAAAAAAGAGTTTGAGACTTGAGGGTATTGTCAGACACAAAATTAGAAATAAAATGGGTCTTTGCATTCTTGACAGCAGCCTGATACTCAGTTAAACAGTTTTTTAACATCTCCAAACAAATGTGAAGCCCGTCCTTTCATTTTCTGTCGGACATCTAAGAGCACGAGTATGTTCATTGAGTCAGATCTCTGAAGCTGGTTTACAGTGTTAAGTCTTAAAAGGTGAAACAACTACTAAGATATCTGTTAGAAACAGAGATATTGATGAATGATGGTTCTTAATCGATTGTCATTTGACGGCTCAGAGATAACTAGTCGTTAGAGCAGGCTTGCATCCCTCTCTGCCCTTTATTTACTGAAATTTCTCCAGATCCTTTGAATTGTTTAATGTTATCATGCACTGCAGCACGAGATATAAGAAAACACCATCCGATCTCTCTTTATGCAAGATTATTTTCAAACATGTCAGTTTTTTCAAAAAAACCTTCTAGACTATATTTAGTTGGACTGCACTGAATTTGTTCACTTTAAAGTGCGAATGTATGTTAAAAGGATGACTTTTGTTGTGATTTGGCACCACGCAAATAGGTTGAAGGGATACAAATTTACAAGGAGTACAAGGAGAGATCTATTTGTATAAAGGAAGATTTGAAATAAGTTTTTGATTTCTTTCTGTCCCGTTAACTAGAAACTGAAGAATTTTTAGATGTTCTTGTTGATGTTATTTGTATTTACCATGTTATTTTACGAGCATACAAACATAAGAAAAAATCATTTTCTGTTGCTCAGTGAACCTTTGTTGCATTTGGGCCACATCTAAAATAATTAGTGTCATTCCTACAGGTACAACTGGCTTTAGATAGCATAATATGTGTTTTTCTACACAGCTGTGAAAGACTGAGTAAAGGAAATCAAATGAGTGAATCATTGGGGACAAGTTTTTTTTTTCTTTGACAAGCAGCAAATAAAACCTAAACCCTGTATCCCAATGTCTCACTATTACATGTCCACAAAGGCCTGATAAACAATTCAAATAATTTTGCATGCAAAGAGCACTGTCCCCTTTAGTGTGCTTTGTTTATTTCCACTCCATGGACTTACTAAATCAATACAATGCTGTTGCAATTATTGCCATCAGCAGCCATTTGGAATGATTGGATTTGCTCGAAGGACTGAAAAATAGACTTAGGCTGTATCATATGGTCGACTTTGCACTGCTGTAAATCCGTAATTGGATAAATCGTAGGCTAAGAAAGCTATTTCCCTGTGGGGAGAGGGGGGACAAAAAAGGAAAATGTTTCGATGTCAGTTCAGGTTTTTCTCTTCACAAAATCATTACTGCATGATCTAACCCTCAGAAGACTTGCCTGCTGCATGAAATAGCAATATGGTTATAATGGCAAAGCTGCTGTCTGGTGTGGAAACAATGGATTTTCAGAGCGTAAAAACCAGGCAGATTATAATTAACAGTGTTTTGAACAGTAAAGATTTCTTCAAGGTCCCAATAAGAATACACCACTAAACCAGAACATAAAAGTGCTGAAAAAAAATCTTTAATTTGATGGCATTTGATGAAGAAGAAACTTGTAAAAACTCAACACATTCTTGAGTGTGACTTATTCACATGTCAAGCACTTACTAGTTATTTTTCCAAAGAGAATTTAGCTCCTATTTTTCTTTTCACTGTTTTCTCACATTCTGCAAGGATAACATTCAGAGTTAAGAAATAATAACAGCATTTTTTACCAGCCTCTGCAATCATAAGAGACGTTTATGGTCCAGAGACAGATGAGTCATCAAAATAAATAAATGTAGTTTATTTTACAGCAAGGACGCTCCAGGAAACAAGTTCCAGAGTTACAGTTCTACTCAATTTACTTTACAGAGAAATTGTATTTGGTCTTCTGCCTTTGTTTTTAATTTTAGGTTACCTGTGTGCTCTAACGTTTCCTTTTCTCCCTTTCTCCCTCTTAATACAATCATTGATAAAATAAATTAAAAGAGGCTGGCAAATGTTCATTTATTTATTCTGGCAATCTCCTGTGAAACATTATCTCGGCAGACACAATCATAATATGTGGCTATAGTATCAGAGGGACCATGGGCATTTCAAAGTGGCAATAACCCAAGGATTGCTGCATTGATATTACACTTTAATGCAATCTCAGGAGCGACTGAGCAGCCCAGTTTGATTGGATAATACTGCCACATTGGGCTCTCAGGCATAAATCTTCATTCGTGCATAAATCACTCAAAATAGAGCAAGAGGATTTGAGTCGCAAATCCAAAAAAAGCAATAACCACATGAAGGGGGAAAAAGTCCAATGCGACACATTTCCACATTTGACTGAGCCCTAACAGTTATAGCTCGGAAGAATCCTAGAAGTATAGCAAATAGGAGATATGGCACAAAGCTCTTTAAGACACTTTTAAATGAACCAATCATCCCCATGATTGTTATGGAGACGGTCGGTCAGGTTGGTCAGGTGGTAAATCCAGTGCTTGCTGAGGACACATGATGAGGAATAAGCAACAACTATATAACTATAAGGACAGTCAAGTGTAAATTCATACATTTTACTTGTCACCATTAAAATACATTACGGTGGCAAAAGCCACTATAAGTAGTCAGGGTGTATCTAGTAGCGTCATGGCATCTCATGTATTTTTCCTCTCCAAGCTTACAGGAGAATGAAAAAATGCAGGTTCATATTGCCGAGGTAGTTGACATTCGGGTGAAATGCAGCTTTCTGCTGAAGTCAAGGTTGGAGTACCACTTGCAGGAATGCTTGGTTGATAAATTCAAAATTCTCCACAACTACAATATAGCCGTCAGAATACTACTGACATAGACTTGTCAAGCTCTGTATGAATGTAGTCTTTCAGTCTGTTAAATGGACTTAAATGTGAAATAACTTGACTTCAAAGTGCTCTTTGATATGAATCTCCTGTAACGTCATGACCCAAATTGCTTTCCCCTGAGAGTCAGATGAAAAGTTCAAGAAAGTAATGGATCTGATCTCTAAAATGCAGCTCATTAAAAAAAGCTCTTTATAAAACCATTAATTGGAACTCCATTGGCACCATTATGTACAAAGAGACTCTGTCCAGTCATGGGCTTGTTCATTACAGATATTCAATATGAGGACAGTGAAAACATGGACTTCTTCTCCAGGCCGCCGAAAAATGCTGGGCTGCCACCAAATGGCTCTGCAACACTCATTGTGAATAACAATGAGGGAGAATATTAGCTACTTTAAAAATTGGTGGTAATTTTCATCTAAAGAGCTTCACATTAACTTCAATTATTTGCATTACTTTTAATAGTTTTTTTTTTTTTTTTTAATCTTGTTTTTTGGGAACCAAAGCCCATTGATCTATCTATTTTCTACACCTGCCTAATCTTGTACAGGGTTATGGGGGTCTGCTGGAGCTTATCCCCTCTCATTAAAGGCAGAAGACATTGGTACACCCTGGATAGGTTACATATATAGACCTAAAGACAATTTAGAATCATCAATCAACCTAACATACATGTTATTTTGGACTGTGGGAGGAAGCCAGAGTACCTGGAGAAAACCCACAGAAGCATGAGGAAATTCCTGCCGGGCCCGGGAGTCGTTAACAGACTCAACCACTGGCATTTTTTTTTTCCAAAGTGAAGACTTTTCTTATTCCTCTAAGATGCACAGGATTGTAGGCTAGTAGTTTGAAACTCCCTTTGTTGTACTTTTGGTTTCAACATGAAGAGTCATTTTATGGAGCTCTGTATTTGTAGATCATTCACAATGTCACTCAGCAAAGCATGATAAAAAAGACAATGTAGGGAGGGCAGTCTGTCTCCAAAGCTTGCACCCATTTTTCAGTATTGCTGGTTCATTCACAATATTTTGGAACTTTAACTGAATAGATTACAGGTCAATTTTCCCCATTTTCCAATGTAGCTGCATATCTTGCGCTTCTTTAACTGTGTTTATATTCATTTATGGATCATTGCTGACAAATGGTTTTCAGCATGCTCCCCAGCCATGTAATAATTTCCCCAAAACTAACAATTTTATACAGGAACATTCCAGAATTTAAGCAACCCGAGGTCTAATATTAGATGGTAAGAAGTATAAACTTTCTTTAAGGACCAAAACAATTTGAATCAAAGCAGTTGTGAGTGAAAACAGAAAATGTGTTTTCAGTAAAATGGAAATTAATGTCTGCTCTTGGGGTAATCTGTTTATATCAAAATGAATTGATATTTTAAGAGTGATAATTTTCAATATTATTTCACTTCAGTGATATAGTGTTGACAGAGTGCTGATAGACTAACCAAAGTCATTTTAACTTCTTCAGGCTGCTGCCATCTAGTTATAAGTCAACAAGTCAACCTAACTGTGCACAGCTACTGTGAAGAGAGCATTAAGTGGGCAGAGAAAATGGATAGATGGATGTGAGGAGTGATCATTGTCTCTGCTTCTAACATTTGCTTTTCTCATAAATATGTGATGCAATTCTGTGGAAGCAGGGATCATGAATGTCTCGTTCTTGAGGAACAGAAGGAGAGGCTTTTACAATCAGTCCTTTTGATACGCTTTCTGTACCTAAGGGCCCAAAATACTACCATCATTCAGTACTGGTTTCCAGATGATGTCCTCCATGCACAGAGATTTTCCCATATTCTCATGACTATCTGAAGAGTCTTCCATTGAGTGGTGAACTAGTGATCTCTACTTCTGAAAAACTCTCTGGGACGTCATGTAATGATCTCAGATGTTCCTTGTTGAGCCCTGTGACAGACAGGTGACCTTTTAAGGATGCACCCCTGCCCATCACCCAAAGAGAGCCGAAATAGCCTCCAGCACACCCCCGTAACCCTGAATTGGAATAAGTGAGTTTATATAATGAATGGATGCTCCTTGTTGAATTTTTTTCTTTGAATTTTTGAGAAATATTCAAAATCTTCAGCCTTCTGGTGGTCTAATTAAAACTTTTTTTTAAGTTTTTGTTGAGATACATTTGAAAATAAGATTACATTTTTCACAACATGTTAACATTTCTTCCACACTGTTTTGTTTTGACATACTGTTTAAATTATTTGATGTTCTTTTACTTTTATTTTTACATTTTTACATTGTAACCCTATTTTCTTTTCTTTTAGAAAACAATGCTTTTTTTCTGATTTTTTTGATTGACTGACCTGGTTTGACTTTATTTTTCTTTCTTTCTTTCTTATTTTTATTTTATTTTTTTGCAATGATAGAGAAAACCAAAAAAAAAAAAAAAATCAGCAGGGATAGAAAAAGAGAGACTTGATGCATTCACTGTAGTTTGCAGCAGAAATGCTTTTATTCACATCATTTCTTCTTTCATGTTGATCCTCTCGGCTGGTGCAAACACTGAGAGGGATTGGCAAGGTAATCACTGGAAAGTTTCCTGGAACCAAATTCAGCTATTTGTAAATGCAGAACACAGTCAAAAAAAAAAGTCATATTCATAAATTGCTTTTCAAACGTTGCCTACTCTGAGTGTTCAGCATGTTCTGAATATATTCTGGCCATGGAGGTGCATCAAAGCATCCAAATAATTAGATCGGTAGCCATAAGACGCCAGACACTCTGTACTCCATGCAGATAAAACAACTCTTGCTCAGAGGAAATAATGATTTGGCATAATTTTCTTTTTTCATTTTTTCCTGCAAATTAACTATATAATTTGGGTAATTTCCAATGACGTGTTTAGATTAGTCAATTAAATGGACGGCATACTTCTGGTCTGACAGAAAAAAATTAGTTATTGGAAAAAATAGCATTGAAAAATGGTTATTTTTAGATAGTTGACAATGGAGTATATGTATATTTAACACCCAGAAAATAAGCTTATATATATATATATATATATATCCCCTGTTTGG